>QYTT01084204.1:1715-26681 GCA_006980735.1 Dasypogon diadema
TTAAATTAAAATAAAATTAATATTTAAGGGGGGCTCCCATACAACAGACATGATTTTTTTGCCGTTTTTATAGATAATGGTACGGAGCCCTTCGTGCGCGAATTCGACTCGCACTTGGCCGGTTTTTTTATTTATAACACTATTAAACGTTTTAAGGAAACGTCCTCTGTTAAAGGCTATGAAAGAAGTGGACGTCCGTGAACTGTGTGTAGTAACGAACTCATTAAACTTGTAAGAGTTCAGATTCAAAGAAATAAGTCCCGTTCGATAAAGAGACTCGCTGGACTTTTTTTTGCGGAGAGGGGGAACGCGTTACGCACCCTAGGGAACTAGCCCCTCGTATGCCGGACTCCCCCCCACGATCCGGGTCTACCGGCTAAACTCCCCCTCCCTGTCTCCTGGCCGCCACCCCGGAACCGTCGTTAGACATTACTTGGGGGCAGCGGCCCTTTGTTTGGGCTCTCCGAGCCCTCCCAGTCCATCGCAGGACGTTTAGGAATATCGAAATCTTCAACTCATTTAATTCTTAAAAAAGTCATTGGCCTAATGTCTTATAAAAAACATAAAGTTGCTAGAATTGCTTCATTGAAGCCAAAGCGAACTGTGTAAGAGTTGATGGTATTCTTGCTTGGCATGCTGGGGATGAATTCGGTTTTTGTGACGAAAAACTTTTTGTTTTTGAGTAGCCACAGACCCACAAAATGATCGAGTATGGTCAGTAAGAATGGATGATATACTAGAAAATGAACAATACGTTCAGGTCCAGGTATCAAAATGTATCCTCATAGTTTGGGACGGATTTTGCAAACGAGGCAAACTTCCCCTTGTGTTTATTGAAAAAGGGGTTAAAATCAATGCCGAATATTACAAAAAGGAAATCTTCGAATCAGTTCTGGTACTAAACTGTTAGAAGTTATTCCGCGAAGATTATTACTGATTCCAACAGGACGGAGCCCCATCACATTCAAACTTAGCGTTCTGAAAATTTAGTGGACTCAGTTCTGGTACTAAACTGTTAGAAGTTATTCCGCGAAGATTATTACTGATTCCAACAGGACGGAGCCCCATCACATTCAAACTTAGCGTTCTGAAAATTTAGTGGACTTTTTGGCGAAGGACGAGTGGCAACCTAATAATCCTGATTTTGATTCCTTGAATTCTTATGTTTGGAGCTACACGATGGCAAAATTTACCAACCAAAAAATTCGCAATTTGGAACAATTCACGCGACAAATTTCGAAATTTTGAGACGAAATGCCAATATAAAGTGTGCAGTTCTTTCGAAAAAAGATTACTATTAATAAAAAAAGTAAACGGGGGGATTATTGAAAAGCATTTGCTATAAGTACTTAATACCTACGTAATATCGATTTTCAATAAATATTTAAAAAAAAATATTTAGTTAGGTTTCTTATTTTCCATTTTTTTCTTGTATTCGAATTTATTGGACACCGTGTATATCAATACACACAATCTTCAAGTTATATAACTGAATTAAAGTCTTTGGTCGGAAGCATTTATTTTTTCTCAAACAAATTATTTTAAGATTCTTATAAATTTAAAATTGACAGTCAGACTCTCAACTAAATATACTAGCTTGTAGTATTGCCACTGACAAATAGTTTTGGGTCACATGCAATTTAATATAACCGCAAATAGTACAATTCCTTGGGTTTCTTTCTTTTGTGGAATCTGTAACTATGACAAGCGGGAAAACCCTAAAACGATTTTTTGGGCGTGGTATGGTATTTACCCTTAACTGACAACATTCGATGGCTGCTGTATGGCAATATGCATCCGACCACATGTCAACGTTATAAATAACGATAAAGGGATATACAAAGATATATTACCCGGGAATTTTTCGTGGACAAAGTTACATGCTCATATGTATTGCCGCAAATAGAGAAGCAATCGTCCAAGCATAGTACAAAGCTCTTGTCGCCTTCCTAAAAGAAGGAATTTTTCTCCAGACAGGGGCCTGAAGAAGATTACAAGAACGAACACTATTTCACTAAATTGAATTTCACTGCTGGAAAATGTTATGTGGTGCACCTTTAGCGCCCAATAGCATAAACTTTCATTGCTGCCTCTCGGAATTTATCTCAAGCGGAATTGATGCCAAGCAATCAATTGGATTGCTTTGGATTCTTTTGAAAATGTGAAATATTTTCAAATATTACTTGACACTTTTTTGGCGACATAAGAACGTCAAATATATAGCCGGAGACCTCATACCATCTTTGAAAATTTGTGTTAAGAGTTTTATATATTTATTTTACCAAGCACAATAAATATTTAAAATAAATTTGTGCAAATAACCAATCGACTAAGAACACCAAGGTTTGATAATAAATTACTACCACAAAAATGAAATTATTATATTTTTCTTCACCTCAAATTTTTATTTTTAAAAAGGTATTAAATCTCTAGATTTTGTCTACCGCAAAAACATCACAAAGTATCTTGTCAAATTTACTGTTACCCCCATATTTACATATGATAGATAACTTACACGCTACAGGGCAAAGTTACTCCCAAAAATTAACAGAGCTGAAAGAAGGAGTTCATTTTAGTCAATAAGAAGAAGATACTTGAACTGTCACTTTTAGTGGAAAGTCATGAGGTAGAGTGTGTTTCGTTAGCGAAAGTTATTAAAAATGAGTAAATCGTATGAATTAAGGCAATTAACGTGATAAGATAGAAAGTACATTAAAGTGGGTAGTGATATTAGAACAATAAAGAGTCGTGTGTTGCACCAAATTGCCAAAATGTAGTGCGGCGTCAGTGGCCAGGGGCATCTTTTCACAAGTAAGTTTACTCAAAATATTTGACAAAAAACCTCAAGGAAGTTCTAAACTGAACTAAGATAAATCAGTTAATAAGCATATCTCATTATGAAATATATTTTTATTATTGTTTACATTCACCCAGCTGTTGTTTTCTTTTTGTATAAAATTGTTGAATTTTGTGTAATGAGAATAAAATTTTTTTGGGGGCAATTAACATTGCTGAAATCGGGCTGAAACTCTGTGGTTATAGTGCCTTCTTCGATTGTTCTAGTTCATTAATTTTACATTTGCAATATATAATTAGACCTGTTTAATGACTCTAAAAGTAAAGCAAGGCAGAGCAGGGCAGCTCAGTTCAGAGCGCGGTTTACAGACTACAAGGTTAGCCAGGCTTTATTTTGACATATAAATCGTGAAGCCACTCTGGATAAATTGAACTGATTGACGTGATTTTTAATGAATTTTTTGTGTAATTTTTGATATAATAGAATTCACGTTTGTTTTACATGTTAATTTTTATTTTAGTACTTAAATTGACATCACTTGTTGCAAAATCGTCATCACTGAAAAGCTGTGTGATCAAAATATCCAAAGTGACGTCACAAAATGGCGATTCAAACTAAAAACCTGGGTAACCGTGTAGTCTGTAAAGTAAACCGTGAGTTCAGAAAAATTAACAGTCATTAGTTGTTAGACATTTGTGTAATTCACTTCAGTTATAAATGTTTCGTTTTTCCACATTCAAATAAATTCAATTAATTGATCTGACTATAAAGGCAGAGCAGAAAAACTTGCTCTAAAGAGAACTGGTTCGCTCTAGAGCAACCTCATTCAACACAAGTCAGATCAATATGTATAGAGCAAATTCTAAATCTCATTGAACACCATTTCTTGCTTTTTTCTGCTCTAGGTTAGCCTGGAGCAAGTAATTAAACAGACCTAATATTTCAATAGCTAATTGAATTAAGATGTTTTTGATTTAGGAAGTTTTTTAATTTAGGCACTTACTTTCAAAAACATTTTACAGAGGTTAGCTCATCTACATATTTTGTGAGCAGTAAATTCTAACATACGCTATATACACTAGTCTGAAACTCGTTTTTTTGTTTTGTTTTGCAGATATGTGCCAAACAGAATTTTAAGAATAGAAGACAGGAGCAAATATTAGAGGAATTGTCACTAAAGAGGATACTGTGTAGTGTGCAGTGCAATGCAATACAGTGTATAGTGCAGTGCAGTGCCGTGCAGGGTATCTCCAAATCACCGTGGAGTCTATGTGTCTTTCAAATCAGCTTATATCCAGGTAAGAAATGAGACCAGCTTAAAATAATACTAATATTCCTCCTTATTAAAATATATGACATCGTTGAAAAACCAGATTTAAATACATGATTCTGGATTTCATGTAAGATGGTGATTTCTTGATAGCTATTTTAACAACAAACGACTTTCGGAAAATTCCTCAAAATTATTCTTCCATCAAAAGTGTCATGACGTTATTTCGATACACAACAAGGAGAAATTTAAAGCTTTTAAATCTTATAAAATTTCTAATTTTGGTGGCTTATTTAGTTAATTAGATAGTCCTTGTTAGACAGTCCGCTTATTGTTATTGATTTAGTAAGTTTGTTATTTTAAGCACAAGGGTGCAAATCGCAAACTGAACAAATTCAAAACTTTTTACTCAACAAAGTTAGTATTGCCAGTCCAAAGAAATCCAATTCTTCAACCCAAAGAAATCTACCGCTTTGAGAATCAGACAAAATTTCGAATAAATATATGCTGTCATAAGTGTAATATTTCAATATTTTTGAATGTAGAAATGTAGAAATATGGTTGAAGTTCCAGGTTGTTATCCAGTTTATCTATCCGAAGAAAATTAAAACGCATTCATCAATAGTTAGGTAATTAGTGATTTTTAATCAACTGCTGGATTATTACTAATGCAAAATTATCAAAACTTATTGCAGACAAATGCTAAATTAGTTTGGACTCTTTCGAGACGAAAATTTAGACATCGTCGGGTTAAAAGTTTGGAGTTATCTAAGTTGAAATATACCACTTATCCTTTTAAATGATCGCATTGCTTTGAGTTGCGGCAAATTAGTCTTTATACCAAATTAACAATGAAGATTCAGTGGACTATTCAAATTAAAACAGTGAGAATATCATTCATGAATTCACGAAAATAAATAGTATTCTTTCATCACATTAAATTCCATTTATGTAATTGTAATTCTAAGGCGTTATACACCACACACTTGTGGTAGTACTTTTCTTAAAACTATTATTTTTAGTACTATTATTTTTTATCAAGTATTCTCTAAGGAGGAATTGGTGTTAGTATTTTGGCAAGAACAATTACTATTACTATATTACTACAAATGTAGAATATATTCGTTAGTTTCGATATAATCACACGGATAAAAAATAAGAAACAAATCGACAAAAAAGGGAATTATCAAAATCATTAAGAACTTTTATGTAAAATAACAAAATAAAACATCGATTGTTCTATTTAACAAAACAAATTCAACCATGTAAAACAAAAACAAAACTGAATTCAAATGTGAAAATAACTATAATCAACAAAAATCATATAACTATCAAAATAACAATGGGCCCTATTCTGAAAAAAACCCATGCTATTTTGTGCTATGTTAACCAAACTTAACATTCTAATCGTCAAATTATATGTTACGTTATGACTAGGTACCTTAAAATTTTCCTTAACACAAAAGGACCTACAAGTACCTAACTTTTACGAATTTTATATTGTGTAACGTGTTGTCAGTAAAAATATTTTCCCTTGGCACTAAATACTAAATTTCACATGCATTTAAACAACTTGTCAATTTTTGGATAGAATTTCGTCTAAATTAGCATTTAAATAGATAAAAATGTATATCATTGATTTCTTTAAGAGCCTTCATTCGCGTTTCAGGATCTCTTCGTGCTTGCATTGTTGACCGGAAGTCCAGAAAATATGGTCGGAATAACATCTGGCATCACGGTCTATTTTTTCCGGGGTACAATGACGTCTTCGTCACCAGGTTTCATTAATACATCTTCCTTTGTGATAAAATGAGGCATAAAGTGCTTAGAGCACACTTTAGTTTTTTTTGTTATGTAAAATCCTTCCCTCGGCATATGCCCCTCAACCGTTTTTCTTTTAATTCCTCGTCTCGGGAAAATGAAATTAAATGCGCCTGGGATAGGCCGATTGACATTCAGAAACACAACATAGAGTTTTTGCTTAAATAAGTATTGCAACAGCTGGTTGACGCTTCCACACAACTAAACGGTCGAGTAGCCGGAACGAGAACCACAATATTGACAAAACGGAACTGAAAAAACCCCTTTCTCCTGGATTGACATCCTAAGTGGAAGTATCAATTTCTCTTGATGCTTAGGACTGATGAGTTTCCTCCTTCGATGGGTGATGGTCTAAATAGGAGCAGGACTCTCCCTTGATTCCTCGGACCATCCTCGGCAGATCTTCTCTGTGAAACCAGGAGCTTACCGGAACAAATTACTATTTCGGATTTAAGGAAATAACGAAGATTGAATTATAAAAGAATAGAATTTATTTCCCTGCTACTATAATTCTTCCAATGATCCTTATAAAACTTCAGAAAGACAATAACCTCATTGGCAAAAGCTAAGCCTTACGTTAGTGAATCGATGGCGAAGGAAATGTTGAAAAAACGAACAGGGAAAAACTCTGTGACACTGCCTCAAAAACCGAAATAACGGTATAAGGTGACCAGGCGGCCGAATCCACAGTATTAAGAAATATTTAAAACTTTGGTTTGCCGCACAGCACATATGAAATAAAGGCAGAAACAGAATGAGAGCCGTGTCGATTTTACTTGGATCTCACGATCGAAGTAAGCAAAGGAAGAAATTTGCCTGCTTATAATTTTGCTAAGAATTTTGAAGTTTGGGCAACGGAAATTTCAAACTGATAAAATTTTTTATTGCTTTCTTTAACATTGAAGCTGAAGAGCAAAAGTGGCGAAGCTCTCATTCTGTTTCTGTCTTAAATCAACTTAAACATTATTTTTGCCATACATTTAATAATCCAACACTTGGATTGGTAGTTTCCTTTTTGACTATTCCATCCGCGTTATTCTGCGCAGTGTCATCTCTAACGCTTACAACATCAATGCCGGGGTGCCCCAGGGCTCTGTATTGTCCCCCACTCTCTTTCTGCCCTTCATTAATATGGTCTTCTATCGTTTACCTCCAATCCAATTCACAGTTTTTCAGATGACAGTACCCTTGATTTCGCGTACTCATATGAATCAGTGGCTGACTTCCGCGGCAATGCCACTGATATTAATAGAGAACACATTTTTGGATCACTTAGCGATGAAATTATTAAAATCCTCGCCTGGAGCAGGGCGAATTGCGTCGAATTTAATGCATCCAAAATCCAAAGCTGTCTAATTTCCTTTGAAAAATCTCCAAACCCCCCTCCTCTCTTCGTCAATGGGGTGAGTATCTCAAACTCTCTTAAGTAGAATATCTTAGGAGTTCAGGGCCCGTATTTGGCAACTCGATTCGAATCATCGACTCGAGACAAATGCCTACTCGAGTCAATCGAGATTTTAAATTTGGTAAGTTGTTCGAGTCGAAAAATTAGTACTGCCACAATATTCACAAATATTTTGTGTTTTCAGTGAGGTTGTTACAAACTTCATTCTATTTTGGTTCTGTCAACTTGTGCGAAAGTATTAAAATTTAGCCGGCTATTTATTAAAAACTTTGAAAAATAATTTACTAAGTCTCGTGATAATTGTTTAATGTACTGCAAGTGAAATTTTAGTATTTAATTGTTATTAAAATAGATTCTACACTTTTTAAGAGATAGTGAATCACAAAGAATTGTATTAAGGGAGTTACGGGATGCTTCAAATCCTTTGGGATTAAATGATAATAGGTAATTGTATTGTTTGAATTTTGACGCACGGAAATAATTTATTGATTTGCAGTTTTGTCAGGAAGTTTCGTCTTTCTAAAGATGCATTCAAGTACTTGGTGGATGCATTTTCAAAATCTCCGTATAATAATTCAAGGAGAATAAATGCTATCCCGCCCATTCTGAAACTTGCAGCAGCTTTACGTTTTTTTCTCCGGCCTCATATCAAGAAAATGTCATATCTCATATCTTATATCATATAAATAGAAAATATGATCAAAATTTGCTACTATCTTAGTAAAATTCTACCTTTTTTCCATTTTGAATTTGAGTTTTCTCCCACTCGAACAAAAGAAACTTACCGAGAAAACACTCGATGACAGCCTACTCGAAAGCGCTCGATATTTAGTTGCCAAATGCAAATTTCTCGATTTCGACCGCCTTCGTGTTCGAATCGAGTTGCCAAATACGGGCCCAGGTATCCAACAATCTTAGTTGGATGGATCACATCTTCGCGTGAAGATGAATGATGAAGTGACTGGGCTTTCTGCATCTATGCAAGAAATAGTTTACCGCATATGACCTAGCACTCATTTACAAGGCTCTTATCAGACCCAAACTTGAATTTAACTCACATATTTGGGCAGAGGCAGGACGTAATGCATTGTCCGCGTTAGACAAATTCCAAGAAAAACCTTTTAAGCTCATTGGCGATGAGACCATTACTTCCACAAATCAATTCCCTGGAGCACCAACGTAATGTCGCATGTCTAACTTTCTTTTTTTGCTACTGGTCATTGTTCTAACGAAATCTTTGACCTGAATCCTTATAATTTTATCCCAACGCGTAAACCATCTTCACTCTTTCATCATCGTGACAAGACCTAGCAGGACAGTGAAGTTCCGAGAATTCTTCTTGAGCCGAACTATACGAATGTGAAACAGACTACCAACTTCTGTCTTCCCTGCCGACTACAGGCCGCAGCTGTTTAAACAGAATGTTCACCGATATTTACACTCGACCTCCTAATTTCCTTTTATTCCACATCCCTATTTTCCTTCCTGCCAAGGCTATGCTTAGCATCATAGGGTATCTCCTGAGCTGTGGCATCACCGTAAAAAAAAACTACACCAAGTTTCCGAAGATTCACTTGATAACAGCACTTACCTCAATTTCAACTATTTCTCACGATATTATTAATATTTCCTTAATACAGACAAACCGTTGGTAGTAGCGATAATTCCCATGAAATCTTTAGGATACCGTAAAAGCAACAGATAAAACTCTTATATTTCACACATTTTTTATCTATTCAAAGAAATACATAGTATATATTGTATTTCTCCAACCAATGATGTTTCTATTGTCTGTTGGCGAGGCATAGCCAAGTAGGAAATGTGTTCATTACTTCATTAATGAAGTAATGAACATATGTACACTGCTATACATTCCTAACACAAATGCAATTCTTGATAAATTACTCACGGACGTACCAAAACGATCGAATTTTTATTGATAACATGCAGCCGCACAACAGTTCATTTTAAGTACAATAGTTTAATTTCAGTGACAAATATTCACACGTAATCTCAATAACTCAAAACCAACATCATAATCTGAATATGGTTTCCGGGTGAATGGAAATCTCGCCGACAATTTCATGGGAGCATCTCTACAGGAATGTCCCAAGAGATTTATCTGTCATCCCGTAATCGAACTGGGAATCGTATCATAAACGCTTTAAGATTTGGAGACGGCTAGCTATAAAAACATAAAGAATGAATTGAAAGGAATACCTACTCTTCTATCAGGATGATTTATGACTGTTAAGGCATCCATGAACTTTGAAAAACTCTTTTTACGATTCTGCAATTTTGCTGATGTAAATATATTTTGCCGTTCCTCTTCAGCATTCCAGAAAATATCTGATAGCCAATATATTCTTTGCTCAGATGTTCGAAGAAAGCTTACGATTAAAATTTATGAGTCAAACTTGATTGTTGTAAATTTTTAAGAAATGCTTGGATTACTTCATCACAAGAAGTGATGATATCGTACCATTGCGCATTATATAAAAGAGAAAACAATTGAATTTCGAGGAGCTGTTTTTAAGAAAGAAATATACCGATTATGTATGAATCGGAAAAATTAACTGGTTAGCCTTAGTCATCCTACGACAAACTAACGTTTGGATGACTAAAGCTTTAAGAAGATACTCTTCTAATCATTTATAACCAGTTTAAGGAGATCGCTGTTCTGTGTTGCGAGTACACCAGCAGCAGGTTACGCAGTTAGTTTTGTGGAGAAAATTTATGTGAATTTCATTATATTTAATTTACAGCTTATTAAGTTCGCATCAGAAAATTAAAATCACTGTGAGGAAGAAGTTTATACAGGAATTTTTTCAATATTAAAAGTTCATTACTTAGTTTTGCGATGAAGTTTGCATTGAAAATGGTAATTCATAATCAGTTATAAAGAGAAATAATAAAGCAATTGAATTGTTTAAGTGGATTATATTCGTTATGTGGATATTTGCGCTTACATTTGTGTCATCTCTTGAAGTTGTGACAAATATTCATCCATCATATGGGAGACCTATAAGGACAGCCCGAATAGCCGAAAATGAACAAAATTTCCGAGGAGCTCGCCTTCATGTGGCTGAAGGAGCTTATCCTGTGTATTACACCCCAGGTCGAGCAAATGGACGGTTTGGAACTCGCATTTATACTCTAAATTAACATTTTCCAATTACAGTAGGAAATAGAATAGAAAGTGAATAGGTTATAAATTTTTTCCATCTTTATAAATACTGCAGTTTTTTTCTTACTTTTGTAAGGTTTACTTGGAAGATATTAAAAAAATACTTCACTTCCCAGATTATTTACGTCAATGTATCAAATCATATTTTTGTTTTTTTTTTCATTATTATTATTTTGACCATATCTTGTGAAATTATAAAAATCAGCACAGAAGAATTCTAACTGTTTTGTAAATTGTAAGGCAGTAGTGAAAAAATATTACCTTTCTTTGTTTGCACAGTCGGGCAAAAAAAAAACAAGTCATATAAATTAACTTACCTACAAAAATACCTCTTTTTGATTTGATTTATTTTTTAGTAAAAAGACCCCCGGAAATGTGATTCCCTGTGTGTGCACTTTAATAATATTTGGTGTTAGATTTCATAATACAATTTTTATATATAAAATTAACTTTACTACGTAACATTAAAATTTATTAAACAGTTTTTCTCGTACTTTCACATTGCCCAGCCTCAATGACGAATGAGTTGTATTGTTTAAATGACATCTGCATAAGTGTAGCGTTTGCGTAAAATTCTAGAGTGAAAATTACGATCGTGGAAATTACGAACATTTGCGGTGCTATTGACGTGTATACACGCCCAACAATTGGCACACTTTCATCAAACTCCTTCAGGGTTCTGTGCCTTTTTTTGACGAGGAATTTTTTACGTCCGACGCTCTTCTCTTCTTTCCTTTTGTGCAACTGTATAGAACTTCCCGTACAAATCCTACAAGAAAGTTTTTGACTTTTGCACGAAACTGGTTTTCTTTCTCATTTTTGTTTTCAGATATGTTTCTTGTCATTTCTCCTCTCAACTTTCTCGTTTTCCAGAAAGAGATAGCTTTCATCCCACCCAAACTCATGAAATAAGCACAAAGAGGAATTCGAAAAACTTCCTGCTGCTAGCTGGAAGTCGCGAGTACATTCTCGCTTCTCACCGCATGTGTCACTATCCTATTCCTTCTCTCCATTTTTCGAACGTCGGACTTAAAAACTTCCTCGTCAAACTTTGTCAACTACCCCCCTAGGTTGGAGGAAACTGAAAGCCAATATGCCAGTCGGAATGTCTGGTCTGGGTCTCGCCAACTTGCTCATCAAAATAAAGTACCTTCAACCTAGTGCATTCATCCGATTGTTTTGAATAGAAGGGTAGCGGCACAAGCGAGCATTGCCACCTGCTCTCCGTCCTCCCGCCCTTCTCTCACGACCAGCCCCTAAAAATCCCACGAATCTGCAAGATTAAGACCTACAGCAGATTCAGGGTCTACAACAATCGGTTTGGGGATTTGAATGAAAATTTATCAAGCGATTCTGTAGCCCAAAAAACTTATACAGGTCCAAGATAAAAAAAGTGAAAATAATATGGAATTGTTGTATATCAACAATTGTTGAGATTCTACTTTATAAAGAAAAGGTTTCATTGGCGTATTTTTTTACAAAAATTAATTTATCTCTAAAAATAGTACTAGAAAACCAGAAATTTTAAATTTAAAAATTCATATCAATGTAAAAGGTAAACGATTGATTGATGACTCATTGAAAAGATGAAGTTACCCCATAATAAAATATTTATCATAGGTATAGATGATAATAAAAATTAACAAGTTAACAACAGCAGGGGATTCAATTGAAAAGCGTGGAAAATTGTAGGAAAATTTTGTTTAAATTTTTGTAGCTCCCACTGCATGCATCTGATCCACTTCTGTACGATAATTCCTAAGGATGCTAAGATTAAGGCGCCTTTTTAGCGCATGGATTTAAAACTTATTATTCCCGATTTCTTAGGAAATTTGTAAGGAGATCAGTGAAAGGTATGTTAATCGAACATTAATCAATTAATTTAAAATTGAGAACAATTATTGCTCGGAGCATGTTTCGACCTCTAAGAATGTAATTTTCTTGAAACGATAGAGAAGGTAGCAAACTTTAGAGATAGGAAGTGTTTTATTAATTAAAAAGTATAACCCCCTTCAAGCATGACGGGGAAAATAATTCCGACCTTCAAATTACCTTAAAATTGTACAACACGTTTGTCAAACCACTTCCCCCGTAGTGTGTTCCCCGTACACATCCCAAGTCTGGAATCCTTTCTACGCTTTTCACATTGTTCGTATAGGGTCACTACTGGGCACAAAGAGCTGTCTTGGAATGACCCTGTGATCCTTTCATCTTATCACTAACGACCTAAACTTATCAATTCTATCGCCTTGGAGCAACGTAGACTCTTTATACATCAGTTCATGAATTCGAATACTGGCTCTTCGAAACTCTTGGGTAAAATAGCCACAAAATTTGAAAGATGCCATCTCTTGTACGTTACCTCCTTAAGGATTAACTTTGGAAATCGTGAGCCCATTAACTTGAACGTCTCTGAAGACATCCTAAAGTCTCTTCTTTATGTAGTCTTCTAATTTTCTGATGTAATTCAGCTAGAAGGGAAATTATTTAAAAAAATAACCGGTTCGTCTTAGTACTGACCACGACACTTGCTGCTTAACGTTGTTGGTTGACCGATTATTGCCTTAGTTTTTTACGCCGATACCTGGTACACCACATTAACTGCATGAAGCAAGCAGAAAGGGGTGGGAGCGTATCCTTGGCTTTATCAAATCAACTGGTTGGCTCAACCGTTGACAACTTCTGCTCCCACATTGCTTTTTTTATGTCCTTCTTTTGGATGAACAATGAGCCTAGTATTTGCCTATATTCAGAGGACCGTTCTCGACAAGTTATGAGAAAAGAGTTGAAATTTCGGGTTTGATTTTTTCAAAAATAAATACAATGAAACCTATTTTTAACTTTCCACTTGGAAGTTATTGCAATAGGTCCGATTTTCTGAACACCAATCGATCGTGTATGAAATATTACCCTTAACACTTTGATGTAAATGACGGCTATAGCCGTCGAGCTTTCCGTGCATATAAATGGAGAGCTTTTTTAAGTGCGCCTCAATTCAAATCTCCCTGTCAATCTTCGATATCCATTAATGGAGCATAAAATCTGATTTAATACCTGTGCGTCTGTTTATCCACACGATAATTCGAAAATTAACTTTGCAGATAGTTACACTCTTTACAGAGTTGCCATAGTAAGTCTTCATTATTTTTATGTAACATTGGTTTCTCTATTCTAAAATAAAAACTTTCCTGTTCTACAAAATTGTTCAATACATATTATATAAATATATACAATTTATCTTCATTTATTTATTTATAATTGTTTGCGAGTATTTTTAAATCTCTTTTCTTTAGTGTGGTGCTAAAAGGTGCGTCCACAGGTTGCTGATAATAGGCAGGCCTCCAGATTTGAAAGTCAGCTGCAAATACTTAAGAATAATTAGCCGCGGACAATTTATTGCACACTCATTATTTTCTTCTCTTCCCTACATCTAGGGTACAACATAATTGGTCTGCACCAATTATAGATTCTTTTCTCTGAAGTACATAAGCTAAATTTTGTCTATCTTAAAGGGTTCATATAAATACCGAAAAACTCTACAGTCACTGCAATGAAAGCCAAATGTACTACCCAGTAGGAAGTGTAATCATTACTGAGCTAGTTTTCGGAGCTAATTATGATGAGCTGGAGGTACTTACAAACTAGATTACAGACTCAATTAACTACTATAAACCTTACACAGAATCAGTGAAGTAGTTAATTACGATGAACAACTTATTTATTAAATTACCAGTAATAAGTTACTGATTATCCAAAAGGCATTATAGAATTTGTGTATTTGTAATCAATTACAAAAAATTACAGAGAGAAAAAAATTAATTACGGAATAAAAACCATAGAGTAAAATTATATTTCGTAAAATAATAGATGTCAATGTCACGGTAGTTTAGTTTAAGTGGTACACGGTTGATGTTTGTTGATGATGTCAAAGTGCCTGCTTGTATCAGAGAAAAAAACGCCATCACAGAGACAACATAACTACATTTTCGCATTACTTTTGAGATAATGTAATGCAGCTGGTAATGGCTTAATGAATATTTTGTACTAAGTAGTGATATTCTTTGTTTTAGGTTAAAAATTGTGAAATATTCACCAATTCGGCAAGTACTATTGAGAGCAATACTTACTCCCTGATTTCCTGCTGAGAAATTACTCCCTACTTCACAAACAAAACAGGTAAGGCAGAACTTACTTTGTAAGATAGCGAGAAACCCAGAACTGATGAAATGTAATCTAAGGAATTTTAAACACTTGGTCTTGTTTTGTGTTTACTTATACAAAATGGTAATGTTAGGCGTTGAAACACTTGAAATATAAATAACTATATTCTTCTACATTTAACATGAACAAATGTTACGTGTACATAATTTACATAGGAAATAAGTATTTCCTTCATGACTCTAAAAAACGAAACACTCAAAGGCGGTCTGGTCTGTAAAAGGTAAAAAAAGCCAAGGTAATGAATGAACATAATTTTTTTAGGTGGTGTAACGTGTAACTCTTTAACACGCAAAATATGTCAATTATGATAATGAAATTTAAATGTGGTGAGTCATGCTATTGATGAAGACAAACTAATCACATCACGAATTGAGGCTTTGTTCGACCTTTTTTCTGTATATCTTTTAAAAGTCTCAACAAAAATTGCCTCATCATCAGTCGAAGACAGACTTCTTAGATAGACATGGATACGAAAAGCTTTGTAAGAATAATCAATGAATTTTATTAGTTTCTATAGCACACTGGCTGAAATTATTATATTTCAGGTTCTTGTTGTCTTTTGTTTTTGGACTTGTCTAATTATAGACTGTTCGGACGGGCATATAAAATTGTCAATTTTAAGTGCTGACAATAACACAGAACCGGAGGAAATTAATTCGAAAATTATTAGAATATTGCCAACCGTAACGTCTGATTTACCAAAAAAAGAGAACCTAAGCTTACCGGAAGCGAATGATGCACCTATAATTCTTATAAAACCACTGAAATCCGAATGCAATTTTACGTGTAGAAAAGAACGTCAGTACTCAAAGAATATTCCGAGGGCAAGGAGAACTTTTCGCAGAAAACTGAAATTCATATATGATGAACTTGACAATGATGGTATGCTAAAAACAAGAATTTTACGAGTTCATAGAGCAGAAGGAGGATATCCGGTATTTTACGGAGTGTCAAAAATGAATGGAAAATTTGTGGATGGATCAATTAAAAACTTAAGCTAAAATAAAATTATAAATTTATAAAATTGTTTATTAATATGAGTTGTAATTGGTAGTCTTTTACATTTGCAATAATAAAGGCGTTGATTATAAGAGAAATCACATGTAGAGCTGCTGTGCTGAAAAACAAAATTTTTATTTTTTATTTGTAAAGTAGTGGAGTATGTAGTAAACACATGTAAACATGTAAGATCAGGAAGCCTAGCGGTTAATTGATCTTGCACTGTGTTTAAAAACTATCCGATAACGTGGACTAGATTTTCAAAAGATCTATTATTCCTTTTGAATATATATTTTGGTTTGTTTGAAAATCGGAGTTCACAAATTTCACTAAAACACCCTCTGTATTCTACGCGACCACCCCCCTTCCATGCTTTTATACTTAAGTGGCTAGGGTTAGTATAAAATTTTATACCAATTAATTCTGAGAAATTTACGTTCCTTTTTATACTCGAAATGTAGCAAATATTTGTGACGCATAAAAATATTTATAATACACAGGAACAAACTATATTGACATCATCAGGGTTCAATAACACATTACATGGGGTGAAAAGTCCACGGCCTCACATAGAGATGATGTGACTGCCTCAAAATTTTTACGTTTATGCAGTGATACCAACTTATTAGTCTTCAGTCAAAATTTCATGACATCCCGTCCTTTAGTTTACAAGTCACAGTCATTAGAGTATCGTTACTTTTGCTGTTTGATAAAAATGGATTTCAAAGAATTTTTTGTTTTGTTTAAACATTGATTTTTAATGGGATAAATACTGTCCAAGCCAATCAATGACTTCACAAATGCTATGGCATATCTTCTCCTTCGTATACAATAGTAAAGGAGTGGTATGTCGAACTTAAACGTGTTACTGAAAAAAATATCAAAAAAGTGCGTAAAGATATCAACAGAATACGTGCATCATATTTTACATGAACGTCTGGGTATGAAAAAATTATCTGCGCGATGGATGCCACATTCTCTAACAATCAATCAGAAGCAACAACGTGTTGATGATTCGGAGCGTAGTTCGGCGTTGTTCGTTGTCGTTCGGGATAGATAATGAAATATGGATGGATCCATTATTTTATTACACACCGGAGTCCAATGGCAAGGTTATGGCCAGTACTTTGGTATGCGCATGGCATAATGTTCATCAATTATTTGGAGAAAGGAAAAACAATAACTGGCGAATACTATACATATTACATTATTGGACAAATTGAAAGAGGAGATCAAGAAAACACGACCGCATTTGAAAAAGAAAAAAATTTTTTTACATCAGAAATTTTACACCAATTAGGAGGTCATATCGGAAATGAAAACCTATTTTGAAAACTTTGACAATTCGTATTATTTTAAGGGCATCAAAATGTTAGAGAACCGTTGAAAGAAGTGCATTTCTCTTCAAGGAGATTACGTCGAAGAATAAAAATGATTTCACATGCAAAAATTGGTTTTTAAATTTCGTGTATTACTCGACCGTTGCATTTTGCTGTATGGAGTTGCTCTGGCTATTGGTGATCATCATTTGATCGAGAATCTACATATAGAAAAATTGATAAGCCGCAGACTTTTCACACCATTTAGGACCATAGTTATAGAAAGTCATTTGTGCCTTAAGGAGTTAGGCCACTCTAGGATTTTCAAAAAACCATTTTTTTCTTCTGTAAAGGTACCTTTGCATCTGTAGAATTGTATTCCAAAAAAATATGTGCGTGGAAAATCCCTAAGTACTCGATTTTCATATTCTAGCGCAACTCCTCTTGACCCACAGTATCATTTCCTGACTTTCTACAAACTTTAAATGCATTTATCTCAAAACTACATTTTTCAAGTCGGCCGGACCCATAACTCAAACAAATTTCAACCGATTCATTTGAAATTTTAACTGTACATTTAGAATTACGTTTTGTAAGGCACTACGTAGGATTTTTTCATTACATTGCATAGTTCCCTTTTTACAAACAATATCTTAACGATTTTCCCATGGCATTTTATAATTTTTGATTTAGAAATGCGTCATTTTTACAAAAAAACAATATATCAACAAAATCCTACATACTGCTTTAGCTATTCCTATATATAATCGAAAAAAATTTGGTGTCTAGTCATAACTCAAAAATTACAGGAGCTGTTGGTCCGGTTGTTGACCTTCCCAGAAATAGAGACGTCATCGAAAAAATGCTGCAAAGTCGCCATTTTGACATATATCGCCGTGAAAAAATTATTTTGTATTGCAAACTGCATGTATAATAAAACACCTCTTTTGTAAATCCGATTTATTTTATGGTTTCGCTGAAAAAAAAATCACGAAATACGTCATGTTTTCTGGCCTCTAGGGTGGCCTAACCCCTTAAAAAGCTTTAGAATGAATGTAAATAAATAATTTTTTCATTCTCAGTGATATACAGAAGAAAAGAAATTGTGTAAATTTACAACTTTTCTAGTGAATTGACAAAAGTTTGGGCATAAGTTGCAGCTAGACAATTATGATTATAGTTTTGGATGCCCAAACTTGTATTAATGCACTTGAAAAACTACAAATTTACACAATTTCTTTTTTTTGTATATCACTGAGAAAGAAAAAATTATTTTTTACTTTTTGGTGCATTTTATTAATAAAAACTTTTTTAAAATATATTTCATTTTCTACTTTTTAGTCATAACTATAAATATGATAATTAAAAAATTTTTAAATAGATCTCATACGCTCCATTTCTTCAAGAGCATCACTATTGCATGATTTTTTGCCTATTAATTCTACTGGATTTATGCTAAAAACTATAAATAAATATAACGGTAAATAATCTATCTGACAGATGCATAATTATTCGCATCTAGGTTCTATTGCGAAAGTCATGGTGTAGTGTTTTTTTTCTCTGCGATAAGTAGTTTCGAAGATTATCGCATTTTAATATTAGTACTTCCACGTAAAAAAATGTACATGAAGAAACTGGAAAAATTTATTTCACATCAAAACCCATATAACGGTTAAACAAGAAAATTGAAATGTTCCCATGAAATATGTAAAACATTATGCTAAAGCTTTTAAAAAGAATCAACCCCCGCACCAACATATATCCCCCTCTGTACACGAATTCGAAAATCACGCATTTTAACAATATTCAGGTGAAAAAAGACTGTTATAAAGTTTCTTACAGAAGAAAAAAAATTTCCCATTTAATAGCACTCCGCAAGAGCTTTAATTTGATATCACACACGGCCCAAATTGGATAACCCCAAGGGGAGTGGTTACTATCCCCTCCCCCCCACCTCCGAAAACCTAAAAAAATTTACCCCATCATAAAGCTCCCCATCCACTCATTCTTTATTTTTTTATTTATTTCCTCTCCATCCACTCTCACCATCTCTCTATTCTGTCTCATGATGAGTTCCAATTGATTTTGGGCATCTTCACAGACAGCCAAAGGCTAGTATGAGTGAAGAGCATGTCTCAATTTAGCTATATTTTAATCGTTTTTTCTGTTATATCAATTAAATACGATTAAAAACTGTCAAAACTGTAGGTTGTAGTTTCATACTATTTTAATTTCTTCAATAGCATACGATTTGACTAGTTTTTTATACTTTTTGAAGTCCTTCACATTTCTTATCTCCTCTGGTAATCTGTTAAGTATGGGAACCGCTGTATTTTTTACACTTTTAAGCTTCTTGTTAGTCCTTGAATATGATAGTCGTAAATGTAGCCTGTTTCTTGTATCATAGTTGTGCGTTTCTCTATTCTCTGATAGTACTATGCTTGTTTTAATAATTTTGTTCTTTATTTTGTATATAATTTTAGCTTTTTCCACAAAAATCAATTGTTTCAAACCCAGGAAGTTGATCGAAACGTATAACATACGTGTAAGTGTGAATCTGTACACAAACTTGCATCGAGCCACTACATTGTGACCAGTTCACTATTTTGTATAAAATTATTGGGAGTATTAATGCATTATATATCAGTATTTTCGTTTGATTATTGAAGTAATCTCTTCTCCGCATGATACCCACTAACGGCGCAATTTTTTTCCTTATGTAATTAATATGCTGATTCCAACTCATTTTATCATCTATAATTACTCCTAAATATTTTACTAAATCGACTCTTTTTAGAGTACCTCCCTCTATTCTGATTGTAATGTCCATCGGCTGCTTTCCTTATGGAAGATCATGTAATTTGTTTTCGCCGTGTTTATTGTAAGTTTGTTACCTTCAAGCCATTTAGAGTATCGCGTCATATCTTCATTTATTTTATCCTCAATTTCTCTAGCAGTTTGCCCCGAGTATAATAATAGAGTATCGTCCGCATATATATAGTAGTCCGCGATGAGCTTGTCCTGGATGAGGTTTTGGATATATATTGAGTACAAGAGGGGGTCCAGTATTGATCCCTGCGGAACACCTGTTTTCATCACCTCCTTCTCACTTAATCTAGTGTAGCACGGTCTTTCATGAACAAAGTCCCAAATTATTTGGTTTGCCTTACCTCGTACTCCCAGCTCATCCAATATATTTACCAGTACATTGTGATCTACAATATCAAATGCCTTCTTTAAATCAACGAAAACTCCCACAACATATTTGCCTGCATCAAGGTCTCTATTTATTCTTTTCATGGCATCCGTAATAACAGCCGTAGTGCTGCTTTTCTTTTGAAAGCCATACTGTTTCTTATCAAATCCTCCGTTTTTGATTATAAATTTTTCTAGCCTATTACAAAGACACCTCTCATATATTTTGCTAAATACATTCAAGAGAGCAATTGGTCTGTAGTTGCTCGGGTTGCATCTGTCGCCGTCTTTTAATATAGGTGTGAAGCATGTTTCCTTCAGGCAATCAAGGAATTTCCCTTCCTCTATGCACTTATTCATTATGTCAGTTAGGGGCTCGGTAATAATATCACTAAATCAAAAAACCCCATGTAAATCAATCCACGTTATTTAGTCAAAGGTTAGTGAATGGATAAAAGTTATTTAAAAAAATGAAAAAAACAATGAGTTAAGATATTCTCTTTTTCTCCTGAAAACTTTCGTGATGTAATATTTTGATGCGAAAACTATCAATACTTATGCATTAAAGTTAACTAAATTGTTAAGCTATTATTTATAACTTTTTTTCAATTTCTTTTATTCAATCATCCTTTTTATTATATTGTTTTCAAATTTATTTTACAACAAGCACTTCATATTCATTGACAGGAATTTCTTCCCCATTAAAAGGAATATACAAACAGCCATGACTGGGATGTACTTTTCCTGGAGTCTGAGAACCTTGGTATAAACATCGTCCCATAAATAATTTCTCTCCATCAGCTGTTCTTCCTACTTCAACTGCACCTTCTGGAATGTCACCATTTGTAGCAAATTCCCAAACAAAATCCCCAGATCTTAAAATTTCAAATTCTTCCTTTGCTATTTCTTCTCCTCCATAAGGAATAAATGCAATATTTTTATCGGGTATTACTTTAGCTGGAACCATGTCTCCTTCATGAAATGCACGGCCTACGTAGATATTACATCCATCCTGATCTTTGCCAGCTCGAACAGCATTTTGAATCGGGAATGGATCACAAACAGTCAGTGATTGCCAACAATACCCTAGAAATTGAAAAAATAATATTAATAAGATGTAAAACACTTTCTTTCCTACACAAAACTGTTTCAAATGATTTAGAAAGAATTAGTACTGTTAGTAAATTCCCCATAGTAACAAATTTCAATCAGACATAATTAGTCTACTTGAAGTTCTTCAGCTTACCTATTGGCGGGTACATTGTATAATTTAATTGTACAGAATCAGCAGAAGATTCATCAGTACTGGAGCTAGACTCATAAGAGTTGTCTAGATCCTCCCTATTTAGAGGTACATCAGCCACCGTAGTTTCAGGTAATGGCATTGAATACGACAATGCGATGTCATTATAGTTATGGGATGTTACGTTTTGTACCATTTGGCCTTCATGACCATAAGGAAGAAAATCAGGTCTAAATCCATATGGTGGTGGATCTGAGGCAAAAATAATTTGACATGATTTCAGTATAAATATTTAATAGTTTGCTGATTTCTTAATAATCACTAAATCAAGTGATTCTTTATGGAGTAATATTAAAACGAGAATTATATAATATTAACCGATTTTTTCTTACATTACTTCCGTTAACTTTTCAATTTTAATGAATGTATACTGTCAACATTTAAATATGAAACCATCTTTGGGTAGGGAACTCAAACCTATTTGTTACGTACATTTTTCACATTATTTTTTATATTAGTACCGTGTAAATTGGTAAAATCACTCAGATAAATCTTTTACTTAGTAAGATCAAAACACAAAATAGAATATCTTTTCATAGTATTTACTGTTAACTCTGAGAAAATTTTTATTGCTGTAATATACAAACCAGCACATTTTACAGAACTAAATCCTCTTGAAGAAGTCTTTGCAGATTTGTTTCAGAAATGTAATCACCTTATCATTACTGAAAATCTAAATTGTATCACAATACTAGAGTTTTTCTTAGCTTTTTCGATTTTTTCTGTCTATCTGTGGTGAATTTGAATACCCTTATATATTTTACCAATACATCTTCTACATTATTAGATATATTTCTTGTGTCTAATCCCAATTTTGTACAATTTTATAATCAAATCTTATTGCCTGCCTGCCTAGTAAAGAGAGAGAGAGAAGAAACAATGAGTATTGATTGGAGTAACATTCACTATATTCTGTAAAAAGTCAAAAGTGTCCCTGGATAACTCCTCAAATTCCAACTCTAATAGGCAAACAGAATCAAAAAAAAGCAAAAAGATGGAAACGTTTTCAGACTACTTTTATTTTAAGAGCGCTTTCTAATATTCATCAATGGTTGTGCTTTACACCAGTGAAATGCATCATGGTTCATTGAATACATGAAAATCACGATGAATGATGAAAAAAAGAATTGGTGTTTTTTCGCAAAATGATTATGATATACACCATGATGAATATTAGAAAGCGCCCTATTGGGATGAATACACTAGGCTACGCAATATTGTTACTTATGCAAGCTTTAGATTGAAAGTAAATTGACATTAACCTACCCCCAGAAAAAACTATGGAATAATTTAAAAGTTTTTGGTATTAAGCCTGCAAAGGAAAACTTAATTGATGCTGATCTCAACATCTTAAACGATAAATTTGCTGTTGCTTCTACGGTTCCTACCTCCATATCCAGTATGGATAGTATTTTCGACAGGATAGATATCTTGTGATGGTTTTTCTTTGCTTAGGGCTGAATGTGTTCAAAGTTATGGAAACTATCCTATCAATTAAATCTGATGCTGTTGGTTTAGATGGCATACATCCTAAGTTTATTGAATTGATTCATTCTCTTATTATCCAACCACTAGTACCATTAATACCATTCTACTCACTTCCACCCATCCTTTGCTATCGAAAAAAAATCCACTATTATCCCAATTACGAAACATTCCACTCCAGCAATTCCAGAGTACAGACCAATATCTATTCTACCGCTTTTATCAAAGGCGTTTGAGAGAATATTGTAGAAGCAGATATTTTCTTATTTATATGGCAACAATGCTATTAATCCTTTCCAGTCAGGTTTTAGATCCCGTCTTAGTTGTAAGCACTGCTCTTCTCAAGCTCTTCTCAAGGTTTCTGACAACATACGTATTACAATTGACAATAATAACATCACTGCACTGATTCTGCTTGACTTTCTAAGGCTTTTAACAAAGTTGGCCATAGTATATTAATTACTGAACTAAAAGACATCTAAATCTAATAGTCGAGTGCAATAATTTGTCTTCGAACTTTCTTAGAACTAGCTGTGGTGTTCCACAGGGGATTATTCTAGGGCCGCTGTTTTTTCTCTATTTTTATAAACGACTTGCCAAATATTATTAGTTTTTCTAGTTTCCACCTGTATACTGATGACTTACAGCTATATATTTCAATGCCTTTGGGACTTATTGAGGATGGTATTGCTGACCTATCCGTCATTTCTAATTGTCCCAAGGATAGATTTAATTCTTAACACTGCCAAGTGTAATGCAATCGTAATATATAAGTTTATACTAGTTAACTCTTGTTTTCTGCAAATTTTATTCAATCAATCACCTATTGAGTACTGCGACAGAGTAAAGAACCTTGATATAATGTTCAATAAAATCTTGTCATGGGCAAATTATTTTAACAGTATTGTTGCCAAAGTATATAGTATTCTTCAAATGCTCTCTACTTCTGCATCCTACACCCCATCAACCACTAAACTAATGCTCGTTTGGACGCTTATTCTGCCCCTAATTACTTACTGTTGTGAGGTTTATGCTGGCAAAATGGACTTGTCACCAACTTATAAGCTTAATATTGCTATTAACTTTGTTGTACGGTATATTTATGGACTTTGCAGATAGGACCATGTTTCCACATATTTAAGCTCTGTAGTTCGCTATTCTATCGCTACTTATCGTCATAAAAAGATACTAATGTTGCTTTACAATTTTAAAGAGCCTGCGTACCTTTACAATAAATTAAAATTTGCTCATTCTACATGCACTAATGCACTTATTATTGCACGGTGCACTTGTCTTATATCTGAGCGTCAGGTGTGTGTCCAAGCTGTCAAGGCTATGGAATCAACTTCCATCTGTTCGCAGGGGGCCCACTAATAGGAAAAAGTTTAAGAATGTGCTGTCTGTCTATACGACTCTATATGACTTTAACTTTTAACTGCTTTTAATTGTTTTTGTGCATAATTGAAAATAAGTTAATTTACTTTAGGGAGGTCGCCTTCTCCGGCAAATGTAAAATATATTATTTAGATATATTTTCCGGTATGTTAACCAAGGACATAGAAAAATAATAATTGCTATTTTTTAAGTGATGAGAGTTAAGTTCATTTAAAAATTTTTGAGACACACATTGGGGACAAGGACATTTCGTATTACCATTTCGTTCTTGGTCCTTTAATATAAAAAATGCGTACTTTTAATTTGTTTATATTTTGATATGTTATACAGCTGAATGTTTTATAAAGGTCTGCAAAATTTATGCTTGAGACGCGAATAAGTTCATTATCAAATATAACTTTAAGTGTGTAAACCACCTGAACAATTTTACGACGGAGCTCAAAGAGCGGATGGATCGTGTATATGGAGAATCTTTACCATTATGAATGAGAAACAAAAGTAGTATCTTCGCGAAGTAACCATTTCTCCTTATATTTCCGTCAGTCCTTGCAAACCGAGTTGGGGGGGGG
>QYTT01084204.1:38707-52015 GCA_006980735.1 Dasypogon diadema
AATGAGAATATGGTAAAGGGATTAGAAGGTCGAGCGAAGAGTTCAATGCACATTCTGTTTAAGCAACTGCGGCCTATAGTCGACGGGAAGAACAGAAGATGGCAAGCTGTTTCACATTTGCACGATTCGGTTCAAGGACTCTCTAAACTTCACTGTTCTTCTAGACCTTGTCTCAAAGACGAAAAGGTAAAGGTGTAAGATAAGGAATCGAACCAGAAATTTCCGCTAGAACAATGTCAATGGCTTCACAAATACAATTTTTGTCAGTAGAATTGCTTCAACCACTGGTACCCAGATAAATCACTTTATTTCACTTTAATACACGATTATATCGAAAAGTAATAGAAAAAGAATGCTTTTATTCACACTGAGCAACACAAAACAAAAACTTATGAGCAGAATATTTCTAGACATAAATTTTTATGAGAAACAATTATCCTATTCACATTAAGCCGGAAAAAAACAAAACAAAAGCAAAAAAGCGAAACAAAAGCAAGCAATTACTCGACTTCATTTCGATTATGTTGTCTCCAAGAGTAACTCTATGCTTAGTTTCATTAAACGCTGGTCAAAGGATTTTTCTGACCCTCAGATCTCCTTAACTTTATATAAATCGTTTGCCAGACCGATTCTTGATTACGCGTCCCAGGTTTGGAACCCATTCTATGCTGTCCACATCAACCCTATCGGATCTGTCCAACGCAATTTGATTCGATTTGCGCTTCAAGATCTCCCTTGGGTCATTCCAATAATCCTTCCACCCTATCGTGACCGACTGAATCTCGTCGGCTTGATTTCTTTGGAGAAGGGGCGAGAGATTCCCGATATAGTTTTCATCCACCAGCTCTTGAGCTCTAATGTTGTCTCTCCGTTGCTCCGAAATAGGGGCTTTCAGGGCAAATGATCGTAGTCTCAGGGGTGTTCCCCTTTTGCATATCAATTTCTCTAAAACCAACTATGGTAAGAATGAGCCTGTCAACCGCATGTGCACGGCTGTTAATCGTGTTCGGATCCATTTTGACCTTAACATGTCCAAGACTGTACTAAAGAACCGTCTTCGTCTTGTTGTATGATCCTCGGGTGTGCCCTGGGTTACTAATTCTCTATCCTCTGACCTGTTTTACTCTGCTAAGGACCACTTGTTTTAATTGTTGTCGTTTTTGTCTATTTATCTGGTTAGCCCTGTTGATAGCTTCATGTATTGAATTCTGGTATTTGAGCCTATTCTTAGGTAAATGATGCTTGGCATTTTTGTTATGAAGTGCACCTTCTGGACTTGAAGGGAAACTCATTTTTAATTCACTAATAACCCCTATAGTTTTTTAATTAGTTTAACCTTACTAACAGTTACTTGTCTTGCATGCTTGTCGAGGAGCCTAATCTTAACGCAATCCCTTGAAATCCGTGAACGCTCATTGCGGAGATGGATAAATGTTTCTCGGCTCCATACTGAGAAGTGCCCCTTCTGGGCTAGGAGGAAAACTCATTATTATTTATTAAATATGTAGACAAGTGTAGAAACTACATGTCCCCACGTGTCCCCAGGCTGTAAATTTTATATATTTCAGTTCCGTTTCTCTACTATAATATTATGTTAGTTATAGGTTGCACACGAGTGCACATCTACATTTTTTTAATTTTTTCTTTCTAAGTCGCGTAGTATTAAATCAAAAATTTTTTGAAGAATGAGTGAAATATCCAAAAGAAGAGGGGAAAAAGCAGCTCTTACGACTTTGTAACGTTGAAATATAATCTCGGTGACATTACTGAAGAACCACTACGAGAAAAAGAAGGCGATTGCTCGAAGTTCCTCAAAGTTGACGGAAAAATGGATAAGCTTCAGTAGGGGATCGCGAGCGTTTTCTCGAAACGTGTGACTGGCTGAAAAATCAGAATATTCGATTTAACGTCTCTCATTACTTTCAGCGTCTACATTTTCTATAGTCCTGGCCGACCAAGAAAAGAAAAGGGTCTTGACGAGTGCATTACTTTATTTGAATTTGATTACACAAATAAATTTTGTGATGGAGTTTTTTATTTTAAATTAAACACATATTCTGTTATAATTCCAATATTTTTTGAAGTATGTTCCTCTGTAAAGATGTACAATGCAATGTTTGCAGATGTAAATAGTTGGACTCTGTTTATTCAGTGCTATCGCCGTATCCGTTTTGAACGAAAAGGGTTTCAAATTCTTTTTGTTGTTACTTTCAGAATACAATAAGGCTGATTATGTTTACTGTATAGCCGGCATAGCCTTTGTGGGTGGCACATTTTTCCAATATCTTTAATTTTTTACTACAATCCGGATGGTGCAAGTTCCTCGCCGTGTTCTTATCCACATACGTGGAACCATAGGTCCGTCTGTTTAATCAAAAGTTTTTAAACGAAAGTGAACATTTTCGTCCACACTGCGTCTGTTAACTTCTGCAGTTGGGGAAATTGGACAACTCGCTATATTTCCCCTCTCACCCAAAACCGAACATTTTTAGCCACGGCGAAGAGTGTGGACAAAACTCCCAACAGATTTTATGTTTTACGTCGTTTAAGTAAATTTGATTCGCTTTGTGTGAAGTTTAAAATTATTCTATTTATGCACAAATTTCGCATTAATAAAGAAAATTATAATAGCAAGTGGTACAGTGAAAATTTGTTTTCAACAATTCCTCTGTTCTCATCGATTTACCCAAAAGGTGTCTGGTAACTTTTTCCTGTTCAACCCCTCCACTTGGAAAACGATTTTTATCCACGTTTTCTTACCCAGAAGTAAACAGACAGATCTCATATGTAAAAACTTTGAAAATATGAAATATATTGATCTGCTCCCTTTTCTTTATTCCCGCGGGTTTTATAATTTTTTCTTTTGTAGCCTAATCTGTATTCCTGCTCTCTTACATTTCTGCCGAGTGAATGGTTGATATCATTAATGCATTCAATCGCCATTCGTCAATAAATAGTCTCTTTTTTTTTGTTGCACTGTCCATAAACACACTGGCAAGCTCCAATTTACTTGAATAGTGCCACACGCTCTAAGTTTATATGCCAACAAAAATTCACTAGCTTCCACGCTGTTATAATAATTGTCCATGTAGAGCTGGTGCCACAAATCGAAATATGGATTCATAAGTTTTAACGCTGTGTTAAACATTTCGCACAATATAGTTCTAAATTGCATATATAACCGGAGGTCGCTTCACAAACCATTCTAACGAGTACACCAGAAACCTTAAAAGATAATCTACCTCTCCAAGGTATAATACTTTCATCAAGGGAAAGTTGTTGTTGAGGTTTATATATGTTTATAAATTTAGGCATAAAATAATTTATTATTGGTAAAATTTTAAATAATCTGTCAGAGTTATTTGTAATATTAGCATTATGTGCAAAATGTAGTACTATGGCAACTATGGCAAAACAGTCAATAAGTTTTGATCGCCAGCATGAAGAGATTTTAAAACCTCCAAATAAAGGCAAATACGAAATAAATTGCTTAATATTAAAACTAATAGTTCATCATCCTCCTCATCGGTCTTTATAGACGTGGTTTCTATAACTTTGTCCATTACATCTACTTGGCTTCTCGCCGAGAAGTGTGCCTTCTGTGCTAGAAAGGAATCTCATTAAAAGCCCTACACTTCAACTCAATAACCTTCTGATTAATGTAAACGTCGACTGCGAAACGATTCAACCAGATCATCTGGATGCGTTGCCCGGACGCGGCAGTCGGAGACCGTACTTTTAAGTATACACAGCTAGCTTAGTGCATATTTGAGATTAGAATTATGAAACATGCCAGAAAAGGAATAAAAGTGGCGACCGTCCAAAGCTGGTTTCGTGCTATCCTCGCACCAACTATGCCTTGACAAAATAATCGTCTAGTTCTTGCTCATCTCACAAAAGAGAATGCATGACTGATCCTCGCACGAACTATGCCGTCCAAAATCCGTCATTACAAGCTATACAAATGAAAAATTTAAAAGTATTTGTGTCTCGTTTCATCTAACCACGATTTGATTACAAGGCTAGACTAGAAAAAGTGTGCCATGTGAGACAGGGCATTGTGCGATCCAGAAATTATAAATCCTGGGTCTCCATTAGTAATTTTTCTTGCCCTAAATAAGGTAAGATAAAATAAATCTCAGGTTGTCTCTTAAAATTAAAAAAATTTCCAGTACTTCTTCTAATGCAAGCTTTGAAATTGCCTCATTTACGACAAGAAAAATTACTAGTGAAGACCCAGGGGTATGTCTATGGCTATTCCTTACTTTTAACGAGGTTTTAGTGTATTTCAACATCAGTTGCCTCTTCTACTTTTGAAATGCATACAAAACAATTATAAGGTATGGAGCTCCCCAAAAAAAACTCACGTTCTACTTAACCAAATTAATTCCACTTACTCTATATTAACATCTTGGGCATTCTCGTCTTTGTTTTCCTTATTTGACCTCCCTTCCTCTTGTGTTATTTGCTTTTCCTCAGCTTCTTTCTGCGCATTTTGTCTCATTTTCTTATTTTGCTTCTTCCTCTTCTTCTTCCTTTTCTTTTTATCTAATTTGCGATGTGCCCTCTCCTGTCTTCCTTCAATAGCCTCCTGCATATCAGCATCTTCATCAGAATCACCTTCTGCATCAGCGTAATCTGTACTAATCACTCCGCTAGCTACATTTAACTGCTTTTTTGATTCTTCTGCAATATAATCCTCTGCGTCACCCTCAAATTCTGCTGCACGCTGATCCTTCAAAGCCAAAACATCCTCAAGAACTTTCGGTAAGATAACTTCGGTTGGTTTCTTGTTTTTTTGGTCATCATCCTGATTATCTTCTTTCTCCGACTTATCTGGATCCTCTCCATCAATAATCTCACTATTTTCTTGCCAGTTTGCTGGCTGGGATCCGTTCTGATTGGGAGAAGGTGCGACTGGTAAAGTCTTTGGAACTGAATTAGCTTGTGGGGATGACAGAGCCATTGGAGGTGGCATTACATTAACTACTCCCAAGTTTGCAGAAGAATTCAAAGTCGATGCTGGGGTTATAGTTATCGATGTTGGCAGGTTAGAAGTAGGAGGTGGTAGATTAGTTGAAAGATTGGTTGCAGGCAAAACGGGAGAATGAGTCGGTGGACCGGGTAAGCTTGAAGGAGGAATAGCTGTTCTTGGAGGTGGAATACCTGTTGGAGGCAATGCTGATGGTGGCATTGGAGGAGGAGGAATTCCTGCTGGAGGAAGAACAGACGGTGCCATTACAGGAGGAGGCATAATAGGTGGCGCTATCGCTATCTGTGCTGTACTAGGTAATAAGTTAGACTGGCTCACAGGCGGCACTGACATCATTTGTCGCTGCATTTCGATTTCATGTTCAGCCATAGACTGTCGCTAAAAGTAGTGAAATTAAGAGCAAACATATAACACTAATTTTCCATACCTCTATTAGTTTTTCTTCCATTATGATCGAAAAATATGAAAAACTTCCTCAACGCACTGTAACTCGCGCAAGCACAAACAGAAGGAAAAATTCAACATAAACGTCAAATAGTCCAATTCCATGCGGCCCATTCGGCACACTCCGGCAGGGGTGAAAACATTCCACCTACGAGAAGAGAACAAATCGAGCAAACCTCTTGTATGAAATACGTACTGGTGAAAACCTACATCTAATATTCCCGTCAGTGCCTGGGAGCTTGAATCGTGCTTGACTCCTAAATCATCGAAGAAGAAGAAATACGTACTGGTGAAATCCTGGCTCTTTCTTAAAGTGATTTATTTTGCGATAATTGAGTTAAATGCATGGAAATAATAATTAAAAGAAAGCCCTAATGTGTAAAATCCTTGTACGTGGATAAGCATTTGCACATGTAGGCAACGGGCAGTGTGTATCGCCATGTTTAACGATTCTCGATGTCATTTTAATGTTTTAAAGATTTCAAAGTACAAAGTAAAGTGTTTTAAAGCGTTTTCTTCTGAATTAGAGAGTGCAAGTGTTGTAGGAAGGTAAAACATAGTGGCATTTTGCTTACTACGAAAGGTAATTTTTAATAAAGACTGGAAAATGTGGAAGTTTTACCATTAACTGTGCTGTGTAGTGTTGTAAAAACAATTGGCGATATTCAGCCGAATAATAATTTTTGAGGGAAATTAAAGCGTTTTAAAAAGGGTTCTTGGTGTTTTTAAAAGAAATAATGAGAAAATGTCTGTTGAAATTGAATAAATTAGTTGTAAAATTGAGTATAAATCCACCCTTGGTTACTTTTTCAGTTCCCCGAGTTTTTATGTCGCCTCGCTTTCCAATGGCAGCACCAAGAAATTTGAGTTCAAATTAATGGGGGCATCGAGAACATTTTTATAAATAATTGCCAGATTCCATGTGAAATAACAAATGAGTTAATAGGTCCATGTGGCAAGTTCTTTTCAAACTTTTTAATACTTTCGGTATCGTCAAATCTTTATGTAAAATATCTAAACGAGAAAAAAGTATATTAACCCCCTTTAAAAATACAACTGATTGACTACTTCCATGACAAAAACTAACACATTGCTACTATCCCATTCCCAGCGCATACAAAAAATTTCTTAATTTTCTCAGATTATGATGGCCTCTCCTTCAGTTATTATTTCATTGGTTAAATGTGATTTAAATTTTTATAGAGAAGCATTCATCAGTGACACATGTTCAAGTAAAAGACTGCACAGCTTTTAATATCTGCTCAAATTAAATACCAAACAACTTGTGAAGTGTATGATGCTTTAAGCAATATAATTAAATAACTTAGAGCAGTATTTAAAAAGTCAAATAAGAATTAATTGCATTTAGATCAAAATGTAAAGGAATGTTTTAAATTTGAATTATTTTTTAAAATTAGACACTCAAATTAGAATTAAAATTGAAAAATGTTTCACCGATTGTTTAAAGTTCCGTGAAAGGCAAAAATTTTTGGAAATGCGAATTGCTAGCGAAGTGCCAGCATTTTTTAAAAATTTTGGAATGTTTTGAATTCTATGGTAAGTAAATTTCATCAGCATGGCTGAAACCTAACTTTTTTTTTTAAATTATAAGCATGAATTTTATAATATTCCTAAATTTTCGTAAGGGGAAAAGATCACTTGATGGAATTCAAGTTTTAAAATCAAAATTGAATTTTTTTAATGCTGGCATTGCATTTTTTCACCTCAAATAAGAGTTTTGTTAATCTTAAGACAATGAAGAATAGGTGAATAACAAAAAAACGGTTTCAAAGTTAACGTTTTCTTTTACAATTTCCCACTGACTGGACTGATCAATTTCCTATTTGGGGCCAATTATTCTAGACACACAATACTACTCGGAAACGATTGAAAATGTAGTCTCATCGCTTTTGATTATTTGGTGCCTTGCGGGTAAAAGGGGCTGCAATATAAAAGTGGTGTTATTCAACTGATTGCAGGTTGAGTAACATGCTTGGTCCATATTTATATGTCAATGATCGACGCCTACTTTGCTCAAAGTCTATCTCCGTAACTTATTTATCGCCACGCTTACTGGAAACTGAGATCTTTCAAAGTGCAAAGGAAAATCTTAGGGTGTGAAATGAATACGTGGTATAAGTGCACATTCTTCTTTATCAACCCCTGTTAAGACTGCAGCCTCGATTACATTATTAAAAAATCTTCACCTTCAAATTTGTACAATCGTACATAATTTTGGCGGGTTTAAATTCCTTAATAATAGAATTGGCATTCCAATCTTCAGTCTGATTTTATGTGTTCGTAGTCCTGAAACCGATTCCACCGAATAATGCACAGCATCCCCAGTATTCAAGGTACTGTATGGAGTTGTAAACTATTTCTTCCCCGCGGAAATCTTTCCAAAATGTGAATGTTTGATCATTTCTTGGTGTAAAGATAAAATATATATCTACTGAGATATTCAGGCTGCACTTAAAACCATATCTTGTCCTGAAATCCAGACGAACCTAGTGTGGGAGTGTATCCAAGTGCTGACTGCTCTTGGAGCAAGGAACAACCTTACAGTACAATGAATACCGGGTCCTTCAGGATTTGAAGTTAACGAAGAAGCAGATAGTCTGGCCAAGAGAGGTGCATCAATGATCCTCGTTCGACTAGAACCTTTTTGCGGTATCTCTTATAGAACCGCTAAATACTCCGTCAATACCTGGGTCTATAATCAGTTAGTACAGAAGTGAGCATTGTGCCTCGTGTTATTACTGGGAGTGCTTGTCTGAAATCTTCAGGAAAAACGAATGTCACTCTCCTCATTAATTCACTGTTATTTCAGAGATCTTGTACAGCTAACTCAAGAACTTCTATCGACTTTTTGTTAGCTATTGAATTCGTTCCATACTATAAGCATTGCTTCGCGTATAGCCTTGTCATTTCCCTCTTCGTATTTTCCATATGAGGTGCTGGTAAATCAAACTTCTCGTGAAAATCGCTGCCGAATGATGTTACAGTAATACAGTATGCTGTAAAAGTAGTAGATTCTGGTCTTCTGCATCATCTTGTTTGCTTCTGACTAAGTCCTCAGAAAAAAATGCAAAATCTTGCATGTCGGACGTTAAGTATTGCGGCGAAAACCCGGGTGGCAATCCTTTGGCAGGCCCGTCGCGCTTGCTAACTAGGAAAGTGGAGAGAGTGGTGCGTTTTTTAAAGAACCCATCTGGTTGCCACCGGCACCCCATTAAATGAAAGTTTATGCCGGTTGAGGGTGAGTTGGGGGGAGGAAAAGGAAGGAAAGGGAAATAAGGGTTCCGGGAAGGGGAAGAAAGGGAAGGGAAGAGAAGGAAAGAAAGAAGAGAAGAGAAAGAAAACAGCAAAATAAAATGAGGACGAAAAAAGTAAATAGAACAAAAAATAGAAGAGAGAAAAGAGGGAAGCCCCGATTTTGGTGCTCCGTCCTTCTACTTGCTTGTGGTGGGGGGAGTCTGAACTTCGTGACTCCCCCATGACTAATCTCCATCCATCCTGTTGATATCCTGATGGCCCGTGTTGTGGCAGCCCCTCGCTTAGCCTACAAAGCTGTAAAGTCAGAAACACATCCAGGCAAGCATCAAGGCGAGCTTCTCCAGGCTTCCTCGCGGTGAACTTTGAAACTTTCCTTACGGAATGTAAAACAAAATAACGTCAAAGCCATGTGTTCTCATTCTTTTGGTTACATCAACAGATATTTGTAGACACAGGTGAACTTGTAGTTCTCAAGCATGGAATTAAAAACTAAGGAACGGACACAAACGTGTAGATGAATACGTAGAAGTGAAGCGTTTATGAAGAGGAAAGGGGGTGAAAACTTATACCCTACAAATGTCAACAGAATCACTACACCTAAATTATTAAAATATATGTCGTTGGTTAGGCATCTAGGTGGTCGTGAGATTAGGAATCAGATACGGTACCTCATATTCAGCTCAGTAGTTATTTTTGAGAAAATTTGAAATGTTTGGGGCTTGACAGAAAATATTTAATGTGTAATATTAATTGGGAATTTTCCATTAAATGTTGTGAAAGTTCAGAAATAAAATAGTATATAATTTTCCAGGTTCCCCAGTATTTCTAAACATGGTTTTAAGGTTTCTGGATTAAGAAATATGTCTACCCTTCGCTCACATCTGCTTATTTCTAATACTACACTGACCATTAGCGTTTGTAGTAGGGAAATTCCTTTGTGTGAAAGAAGTGCTTCAATTTTACAGCCGTTCCTTAGTTCTTATTTCCATGACCACAAGGGAGAAATTTCACAAAGCCTGCTTCGCGGCTCGTTTCCGAGGACACTTCGGGGTTTGGTTTTGTGTTATACCACATAGAAAATCATTTGTGGAAAAATTTGACAAGGCCTCGACGAAAGAAGACTTAAGGAGGCTGGGAAAATGGAGGACGGACGAGAACGCCAACTTCTCACTTGGTTCATGATTGCAAATTTATTTTCATCACAACCAGTATGAGTCTCTATAATTGTATCAGAATTCAAAAGAAATTGAAACCAGCTAAAGTCTGTGATGTATAACAGGCATTTATGCTAATAGCAGAGTTGATCAAAGAAAATGAAAGGAAGGAACACTTTTGTTAGGATAGGATACCTATGAAATTTAGTCCTAATTCGGTAGTACAATAGTAAAATTACCAATTAAGCAAGAGATGAGAAAAGAAAAAATATTTGAAGGGTTTTAAAAAAATCATGGTTTCTCTTCCCCCCTTTTTGTCTTCTTTTTATCTTAGGGTCCGCCGCGTGCACTAATATAGGATTTGATTTAAGCTGCACAAAAGTATCTCTCTGCCCTGAGCGTTATAATTTTAAGATAAATATATTTTTATTTTTTGCATTTTTTTGTGAAGCATAATGTGAATATAATGTTTTCCTTTTTTACGTAGAGCGATAATTTAAGTATATTTGGCCCTTTTCATTACTATAGATAATATCAGTTGATTGCAGGATCAATCGACACTTTTTACTAATTTGAACAACAAAGAAAGGAAAATTTATGTCGGTTGGATATGAGTGCGTATTTAGGACGATGTTCTTTCAACCCTAGCCTACCGGTCGGTCACTTTAACTGGGATATCTTGTACGTAGCTACATTGCAGGATATATATATTAGGGTAATAAATCTTTTTATATATTTGATTTTTATGAACATTTTCAAATGATTATCCTTAGTTTTAGAAATATTTGCCATGCTTCATGTTTTTATTTTTAGTTATATAAGTTCTAAAATTCAAAAATGGCTGAAAACTTATTTTGCCACCTTAAGGAAAACTGTAATTCACGTATTGTCTCCTTGCAGTGCTTGCTGCATGCTCCCCCCCCCCCCCTCTTGTTTTGATCTACAAATATTATATTAGCTGTGTTTTTTTGCACAAAAACCATACAAATCTCAAGACCCTCACTTAGTCAGATAATTGTAATAACAACAACACAAGATCCCGACTTTTATACAGATCTTGGATCTGGATCTTTAAAGATCAGGAAATTAGTACTGACTTTCACACATAGGTGCATTTTTCTATTCTTAACTGTTGGTACTACTTGTTGTCAAACTCAAAGAGTGCTCTTGAAAGATTGTAAGGAATAAAAAAACAAGATCGCGATCGTCTCTTTTGCCTACAGAGCTATTGTTACCGAAAATCTTTATGCATAATTTCAAGAAAAACAGTTTTTTAGAAGATTTTTAAGGGGGAACCCTTTCTATGCCCTCTCCTTCCTCCCTTAAATTTTGTTTTTAACCAACCTCCAATATGATTAGTGTCCCATAAGCGTTCCATTACTTTGACTTGAAAATATTATATTGTTATCGGAACTACGCATATATGCCAATTTAAAAAAAATGGAAGTGAGTCAAAAATTGATTTAGATTTTTAGGGGGCCCCCAATAGAACACGTACCTTATGGTCGCTTAATTTGCTTTAATCTGGAAATGTAACATTGTTATCGGAACTACTCATTAAGCATTACAAGTTTGAAGAAATTCGGTTCGATAAAAATGAGTCAAAAACTTTCATTCCAAGTTAATGGGATCCCGATTGCTCTGTAATACCAACTTCGACCGAAGTTAGCAAGAGCAATTTTTAATAAAAGTCAACAAAATATATCTGTCAATTAAGTTGTGTGTAGTAGAAGTGTATGCAAAATGTTATACCATTAAGTTATGCACATTTAAAAAAAAGAACCTTAAATATGACAATTTTTCTGCAAAACAAAACACGACTTCTTCTCAAGTACTTCTGCCAAATAAAGAAAATTCTTGTGTGCACGAGTATTTCCTACTTTTTTTTATCAATTGAAAAGCGATTTTTTTTCTAAACAAATTATTGATATAATTAAAATATTGCATTTATAAATATCCAAGCACAATTCAGACTAGATCAGATTATTTCGCAGGAATTATTTATCCATTAATACTCGTACATATAAGAAAAATTCATAGAATGTGGAATTTATATATGCGTTGAAGTATTCTCTGAAGGAAAATCTTTGGTTTCTATATTTATCACAACCCAGTCGTAAGGTGGCGGAGGTATATCAAATTTGGTAACAGTTTCATAACTTGGCGGTAGACTGTCCACTATTCGGAGGATATCATTCTGAGAATTAATCTGTAAATATATATATGAAAAGATTTATAAGGTATCTTTTGATATAATTAGACTTACGTAAGTATAAGAGGTATTTAATGAGGGATCATCTAATGGGCCCGTCCATAAGCATACTCCCATTCGATGGGTAACATATCCACAAATTAATACGCTCACCAATAACATGCCAACTCCCAGCGCAAAAACAATCCATCTTGTATGTGCATTTTCTGCCCACTTGCCTTGCATATTTCTTTCAAGTTGAAGGGCGCACAAAATTAATATAGGGACCGCAACCATCGCTACTAAAAGGTCCACAACTGGTTTTTGTTGATGATACTGACGCTGTGCCATTCTGAAATACAAAAACCATAGAATTTTAATTTATATATTGTTCATATTAAATCTTTTGGATTTCCAGATAAAGATCAATATTAATATTTATTATATCATTATTCAAAAAAAAAACATAGGTAAAATCTGTATCTAATACTGAATATGAATTTTAGATGAAGTATGAACAAGAAAATAAGCTATATAAATTGTACGATTAAATAATATTTGGAATACTTTTAGTAATTTTTATATTGAAACATTTTTGCAGTGGGATTCCACAACACTTTTGCAGTTTAAACTCTAAATTGAGAATAAACGGAATTTGGTAAGGAAAATGTACTCTAAAAAAAGGCAACAAGAGTAATGTTCGTAATTACAGGTCGATTGCTAATTTGCTCTGCATTGCAAAATTATTCGAGGCATTAGTTTGTGAAGTTTTACAATTTCATTGTAAACCATTTATTAGTTCCTTTCAACATGGCTTCGTAAAGAAGAAAGAAATCTACTACAACTAATCTGGTGAAATTGTCCAGTTTTTGTATTTCGGCTATTGAAGCAGGTAAGTAAGTTGATTACATGTTTACTGACTTTAGTAAAGCATTCGATCGTATTGATCAAAAGATCCTTATTCTTAAACTTGCTCTTTTATTGCTTGGTTATAATCTTATTTACCTAATTGTACGCAAAAAGTGCCTTTCCGTGTGTGTTTGTCAAAAAGCATTTCTAATACGTCGGGAGTTCCTCAAGGTAGCCATCTCGGGCCAATTTTATTTCTAATCTACATCAACGATGTGGGTTCCCTTCTAAAGCACTCGAGGATCCTATGTTATGCTAATAATGCCGAGATTTTTCGCACTGTTATCTACGAAACAAAACTTTTATATTTTGACTTAGCCACTTTCCATAAGTGGTGCTCT
>QYTT01084204.1:52035-77896 GCA_006980735.1 Dasypogon diadema
TTACTGACTTTAGTAAAGCATTCGATCGTATTGATCAAAAGATCCTTATTCTTAAACTTGCTCTTTTATTGCTTGGTTATAATCTTATTTACCTAATTGTACGCAAAAAGTGCCTTTCCGTGTGTGTTTGTCAAAAAGCATTTCTAATACGTCGGGAGTTCCTCAAGGTAGCCATCTCGGGCCAATTTTATTTCTAATCTACATCAATGATATAGGTTCCCTTCTTAAACACTCGAGGATCTTATGTTATACATACTGACTACGTATATACGATATCCAAAGTCGGGACTTTGACCTAGCGTAAGCCAAAGTCCGAATTTTCTTTGTCGTGTAAACGGGCAAGTCCGAATTTTGGTCTAGCCCCGATTGAATTGGGGCTAGGCCTGATTTATTTGAATGCGTGTGTATTTCATTAAGATGCAAACGGTGTCACGTCCACGTCCACTTTGTGCTGTTTATACGGGTAGCCCAGATTTTGGCCTACAACCGGTTTCTAGTCCTGATTTGGGACTATCGCATATACGTAGCCACTGATGATACCAAGATTTTTTTGCACTGTTACCTGCGAAACAGAATGTGCACTTTTATGTTTTGACTTATCCATTTTCCATAAGTGGCGGCCTATTAATCACCCACCTAAATGTAGTATCTTGTCATTCACTCGGAGAAAGCATTGATTGATTTTTGATTATAAGAAAGGGGGCCGCTCCTTATGCAGACTTGACAAAGCTAACGATCTTGGTGTCGCTTTCAATTCTCACTTTACTTTCAATAACCACATCGAAGCCATAGTCAGTAGGGTGAACTCCACTTTAGAATAATAAAAATTTTCCTTTACATTAAAAGTTCAATTTTGAATTTGAATATTCGTGAAAAAGATTGCTCGCACACATCATCTTTAGTTAGGCTAGCTAATATTTGAGAGTAATTAGGATCAAAATAATCATTAAATGCCCTTTTTTGTACAATAATTTTTGTTGCAAACATTTTGTTAAAAAATGAATGAATTCAAGAGATTATTTGACCTTTGACTTTAGTCCATAGGCAAACTACATACTCGAATGCAAAATTTTACACTATTTTAATTTCCGGTATCAAAAATGTGGTGCTTCACTTAAAAAGTGAAGTTTTCCTTTCAGTCCTTAAATTTGGCCCTGAGTCAAGGTTAAGGACACTACCCACAACTTTTGCCCCAAACATTTTTTTCAAAAAACCTCACCATTTGTATATTATGAAACAAAAATTTGCCGAAACATTCCCATTCCTACAACACAAATTTGTTGAACAGAAAAAAGGAATTTTTATTTAAGAAATAAAAGTTTACAAGACTCATATGGCAGTTTCCTGAAATAGTTGCTCGATTTGGTTCATTTTCTGATACAGTTTTAATAAGAGTACATTTGTGTCAAATTGGATCCGTCTTCCTCTAAGCGTTTTCGTTTTAAAAGAAAAATAGTGATTTTTTATTTGATATAACTGAAGGTTTTACATGGAAACCCAATAAAGGGTTGATCGAATTTGCCCATTTTCGAATTTAATAAGGTATCTGTCTGCAACTCAAAGGGTTCTCGAGATAACGCTTGGATAGGCAGACAGACAGACACTGGAGAACAGCTATAAAATGATTTCTTTTTGTTTCCTATTAACGACTGTATAGTGTATTTCGTTCTATCATGAGTATTTTAGTACGTTACCAAGGTTTGCTTAAACTTATAATATCGCACATCTAGAGAATAGAAATTACAAAGTTCATATGGCACTCCTATGTAGGAGCTCTCCGATTTGATTCATTTTCTGCGCAAGGTATTCTCAAGTTAATGTGTGGACAGACAAACGGACAAATGGAGAAACAAACGGATAGACAGTCTAAAACGACTTCTTTTTTTCTCCCAGTAATGGCAATATACTGGGGTCAATCAAATATAAACCGGAATTCTATTCCGATAGGTGAGGGGGGAGCGGTATGTCTAAATCTATTCGGTGGGAATATCACGTGAATAGCCCAGGATTTTCAGTCCGCTCAAACCGGTTTTTCAGTCAGTATCACGATGAGTGAACAACAATTACATTCTTCCGTTGCGCAACAAATTTCAAATCTCAAAATTCTTGGGAGAGAAGGCGTAAAACCCGCGGAAATTTTGTACAGACTTAAAGCACAGTTTACAGACACCTGTATTAAGAAAACTCATAATAAAAATATAAAAAATTCATGGGAAGACGAGAAGCTGTTGAAAACGAGGCTTATACTTGACGCCCTCAGACCAGTGTGACTTTTGAAAACATCCGTACTGTTTGCAGCCTCATCAAAGGTGACCGCCAATTGACTGTTTTGAAAATTCCGTCCCAAGCCGGGATAAGCTTTGGAAGCTCTCAAACTGATAAGTTAAGGTTTTCAAGAAGTCTCGACTCGTTGAGTGCCTCGTCTTCTCTCAGACCAAAAAAAAACCAGCAGCGTCTCGAGGTTGGGTTTCACAACATCTTTTGGAGCTCCAAACAAGCGAATATGGAATGGAGAAAGAAGGGAGAAAGACCATCCATCAAACCCATAACTCGGTTGTCTGCTAAAAGTGTTCTGCTCATTGACTTTCTTCGCGATCGCCGTAAGGTCAACACCGCTTACTACTGTCAGTTATTGAAGGAACCAAAACTTTCATATCGGCGGGAAATACGCGGATTTCCAACCAGGAACGTTATTCTGCTTCATGATAATGCCCGACGCCATACGGCAGCTTTAACTCGAAGAAAATTTGAAAAATGCATTGGGCAACTGTGGAGCATCCTCCCTACAGTCCAGATTTATCGCTTTGAGGCTATCACACATTTGGGCCAGCTGTTAAGACTTTTGTGTGCAATTAGCTTAAGGACCAGCCTTATCCACTTTGTGATGACGGCATAAAAAAATTACCTATCTGCTGGGAAAATTGAACATTTAGAGATTATGTAGAAAAATAATATTTTATCGCCAATTTTGTATGTTATTTCAATGAATTTCAAAAATTAAATTCCGGTTCATATTTGATTGACCCCTCTGTGAATCCTGAATACTTTCATACGTTACAAACGTTTGCTTAAACGTATAACACTTATAACATGTAGGGTGAAAAAATATTTGTTTTGTTGTCTGTTAACCTTTTATAAGCATAGGATTTTCGTAAAAAAGGTCATCAGATTGATAACATGGCAGTTCGTTTTTTGGCGTATAAAACTCTAAAAATGAATACTCCTACGTTTTTATTATAATATAAATAATAATATAATAAATGTGTAGAGAAGTTTAAATATCAAAAATATTATTCCATCTATACGAAGAATTAAACTCTTTATCAAATTAATTTTCTTCTTATCGTGTGTTGAGTTCAAGAGTTGTTTGCGCCAGCAAAAAAAAATAAAAAATAAATAAATAAAAATGTGTTCTTATCGTTTCACTGTTTAGACTGGAATTATTCGCATTATGTCGTCAGTGGAAGTTTAAATAAAGCTGTTGTATATCTTGTACGAATACGCTATCTTGTATAGCAGACGACATTTTGATTTACACTTAAGAATGCTTTACCTGAAAATTTTCGAGTGATCGCTTTGTAGGTATAACAAATATATGACGGGAATGAAATTTTTTAGAAATTGTGATTTACTTAAATTTGTTTTAATCTTCTCTTAGTTTTGATACATATTTACTTGCGTAAATCAAAAGATATACTAAATAATTCAAAAAGAGTTAATCTAAAACAGTTTCAACAGTCCTGTCCTGAATTTATATGAAGCCGATCGAAACAAATTTGAGGTGAAAGGATTTGTGATTTTTTCTTCTTTTTTTAATAACTCGTGCATTCAATTAAACACTTTTAGACACGTATATCAATTTTTCAATGTAGAATAATTGTATCAAATATTATTAAAATCGGTAGGGAACTCACAAGGGATTCTAGCTGATCAGTCAATATTTAGGGGAGCCCGGATTCAATTTGCACAAGGTATGTCTGCCAGATTTTAATAACCCATACCTAAATTTACCAAAAAGCTGGGAGTCATACACTGTGTCCACGTAGCTCTTGTGTCAACTGACCCCGGGTTCTCCTACATGAAATATTTTTCTGGCTTATATCCGACAAACAAATAAAAAATTTACTATCGGCACACCACGAAAAAGAAAGATATCTTCTTTATTAATATTATATCTTTATGCTTTGACAACCTTGGTTATTGTCAAATGATCATCAGGCATGGTACTGTTATAAAATTACGTATGTTCTCCTTTGTATACAAATCAATCTGGGATGAAAGGGAGAACAGGGATAGGGATTTGTCGTCCAAATCATAGTATCTCGAAAGCTCTCGGTACTGCCACAACAATTCACGTCATAAAGCTTTGCACACACGTCAATATCGATAAATGTGTAGGTGGCACAAAAATAATTTTATTATCGGACAGTCACACACCTCTAGAGGCATTCATCGCATACACTTTTCAGGAAAACCAAACTGCAGATCGGCGTATAAAGGACGATGCATGATCACCCTTCTGACACTATTTAGAAGGTTCCTATTACGCAAAACAAGGAACAATTATAATCTTTTCTAGAAATGCTAAATTTCTAGAACAGGTTCTTGCCAGATAGAGCAACCGTTGCTGAGAATCTTCAACGTTTACTAGATAAAGATGAAAAGTGAAAATGGACTTCAGAACACATGAAAACTTTCACAAAGTTAAAGGATCTTTTGAAATCGGATTCTCTGCTTGTTCACTATGATGAAAAGAGAAAGTGTTGTCGTACGATGCGTCATCGTTTGGCATTGGAGTTCGGTTATCTCATATTGATGATGATGATGGTTATGAAAGACCAATCCCATACACATTCTGGACATTGGGTGCAAGTAAACGCAACTACGCCCAGATTGATAAAGAGGCTCTTTCAATCATTTTCAGGGTGAAACATTTCCACGAGTATTTAGCAAGTCGTACATTAACAAATTACACCGACCATCGGCCACTTGTTGGATTTTTTAATAAGTTCAAACTAATTCCGGAAGTAATTTCTCCGGGCTTCTGAGATTACAGCACATAAAGATTGCTTATTGTGGGGTAACAGAGTTATCATTCCACCGAACATAAGGGCAAGAACATTAGAAATTCTTCATGCGAATCATCCAGGGATGTATCAAATAAAATGCTATGCTAGAAATTTCTTTTAGTAGTCGGGTCTGGATAAGGACATCGAAAGAAAAGTGAGACATTCTAGCAAATGGCAAATTAACAGGCCGGATCCTAAGAGGGCTGTACGAGATTGCCTCAACCGGTCATATTATAAGACGTCATCAGACCAGATCAGGAGAAGAAAGAGGGAAGAAGAAAGGCAGGTTACAACACGAGTAGAGCCACGGATTTTCATATCCTGTTCCTGCAGCAACAGAAGCAATCAATCACAGCATCATCGGCAACATGAGGAGCCACAGTCTTCGACACAGTCAGTACCGACCGAGCAATGTCCCAGAAGAGCTAGAAGATCTCCAGCTTATCTGAAGGACTATATTCTAAAGTAAGGAGGAAGGGATGTTATTTACTTAACTACCCGTTTCGGATTGCCATTTCATTTCTCCCCATATCTATACACTTCATTCGGAATCTGTCAGAATTTTAGAGCGCACCGGATCAGACGCTTAGGCATAAGTAAATATTTGTAAGAGATTGCAATGAAAGCATTCATTTTTTAGAGCGCATCTTTTAATCGCGTACAACTCGGTTCCTAACAACAATTCCCGATATATAACAATTATATACTGAGCAATTTTGTAGAACAGGGAGGCTTTTATTTTAGAATAGAGAGACCAATGTTATATGTTAAGGTACGTGTCCACTTTCGAGTTTTTTTTTTACCAAAGTTTTTTTCGAATAAACAAGTTTCTTTGCCAGAGTGTTTCCACTATATAGGAAATTTGGCAAAGAAGAGATAACAACTTTTATTGGGAGAAACTTGGTAGGTGAGCTTTTCAATTGTATTTCCACGTAAAGAGTGTTTTAACAAAAAAAAAAAAAAAACTCCCATCGTAGTCTTGTGTAGAAGAATTTCACTATGATTCATAGTAATCATGCAGCTACAGCAACAGTTGTTTATATTTTAATAGATAGTAAAGAAACTAACGTGAAACAAAATAGAAAAATCTGGATGAAAAATGTTTTCTTCAAAAGAAAAAGTGAACGAAGAAAAGAGAATGTACAGATGTCTTCGATTTTATCCTTCAGTAAGATAACACCTTTCATAAATAGGCAAGATACTCACATGAGAAATGCGATTTCACCTGGGAAACCTTGAGGGAAATAATTAATTATTTAATCCATTAGCTCCCAGCGATTCCAAATAAGGACGCCTCCTAAATGGCGATATTTTTGCGTTAGGACTGAAAAGGAGAATTTTTATTTAATAAATAAGAAATTGCAGGTTTCAAATGGCAGCTCTCTAAAGGAGTTGCCCGATTTGGTTCATTTTTTGCTAGAATATTTTAATTTTACTAAAGTATCTGTGTGCCGAAATTTATACATTTACTAAGAAGGGTTTTCGTTTTAGAAGAAAAAAAAAGATGTTTTTTATTTAAAGAAGTTGTTCAAAGTGCCCTATTTCTGAACTTGACTTTTCAGTTTTAATAAGGTATCAATTTCAAATCTCTAACTCGACAGACAAACGCAAATCTATTAAACGTTTTCTTTACTTCTCCCATTAATGAAAAGAGAGTTCATTCCTGTATGTTATGAATATTTTAATGCGTTATAACCGTTTTCTTAAAGCTATAATATCCTACATCAAGCGTATAAAAATGGCGCTATATATCTATAAAATGCTTATAACAAAAAACAAATAATAACAAAAAAAATAGGTTAGAGAAATTAGAAAATTCAGCATTACATTAATTTCTAAAAATTATATTTGTGTGTTGCAATTTTTAATTTAAAAAAAATATGAATAAGAAAGTTAAACTAATTAATTAGACCACGCATCTTTATGTTAGTTGAAAGCTCGTCTTAAAAATCAAAAATCAGCCTTCTGTATCTATCTAATGTTTATTTTTGAGCAATAATTGCCCTATAAATAGATACACATTTGTAGATTTCTTACTTTGTTTACAAATATTTCCACGACAGACTGTAGAAAAAAAACAAATTTCAGGAATCTTTGGCTGTTGATAAAGATTCTCTCTGACATCAAAAAATTTTACCGTCCTCCACACTTTGTTTTTCACTCACATCAACAAGCATAAGAATTTCGCGCACCAAGTCGCTCGTACAAGATACTAGACAAATTTTTCAAAATCTAACAAAAGATACACATTGCACACCTTCCACAGAATTGGCTTGGATTATTACTTTCTTTTCGAAAATGGCTACGAATTTATCACATACCTTTATTTACCGTATTTTTTTAACAAATTTTAAACAAACCGAAATGTGCGACCGATATTACGCAAAGATTTTTTTCAAATATCTTTCATCAAAAGGATGAATATAAAATCGAAAATCGTAATAATCTAATTGCGGCTTAACGTGAATGGTTTCCGATGAAAATGATCGGTACCGGGAGATCACCATCACAGTATGAATTTATTTGTTTCTAAGTCCTCTTGAAGTGAATTTTTAATCGATAAGTGATTTGGTTTTTAGTCAGTATGACGGTTTTTCACGACACTCTCAAACGATGAATGATAATCGCCAGCTTACGATCAGTGTTCACGACATTCACGTTCTTTGAGACACTGCGGTTCCCAATTTAAGTTGCGTCAGTCGGATTTTCACTTGGAGTCTTATACGGTGTGCCTCTCTGGGCGGCCAAGTGGCAAGTGATTACAAATGAGAATCGTGGACCGCAAGTTACCTCACTATAGTAATAGTGATAGATCAACGCTTGTGAAAGTATAAAAACGAAAGAAGAATATCATGAGCTTTTTAACACAAACCAACAGAAAATTTCTTATTAATTCGTAAGAAAAATATCTCACGAGTTGCGAGAATTTTGACTACATTAATGATAAGCAATGATATACTCCTACTTGTGTGTTTATTCGTTCTTTATCAGCGTGTACACTGATTAGCAGCTTCAAGCCATTAACATTCCGCGAGATGTTTTCAAAGATTTTATTACATACTAAATGCTGATAAATGTGCATTATCTGAGTTTGAATTACATGTTGATTTCACCTCCAGGCTTGAAATTAAAAGCCATATAATATCAGAAGCTAGTCTCACCACATTTTGATATTTTCTATATTTTTTGAACACATTATCTCTAGAATGGGTAGGTACTATCTTAACTAACTTAAAAATGGTTTCGGAAAAATTAAAATCTAATCAAAAATAAAGATTCTATAATATTTAAAATAATCTACACTCAATATAATAAAGACGTAGAGTTGTTGTGAGCTTGTTGTGGGTAATATCCAGAACTACTGAACCGATTTTAAAAAATCTTCGTCTTCGTCTTGTTATAACAAAGTGTGACGTGTTATAAAAAACAAGAAAATCTGTCCGGATTTTTTTCTTTTTGTCTGCAACAGCATCTCGTGGGGTATTAAATAAAAGCTTTTAGATTGAGTAATCTACAGGGTGATTCAGATCAAAGTACCGTGGGGTATACCACGTGATTCCTTGAGGGATCCCCCCACCCTAAATTCCTCCCCTAGCGAGTTATATCCCCTCAAAGATTCTCGACTTTGATGGAAATGATTGCTCATCACTTTTGAATCACCCTATGAATTATGATTATTTCTGACTTGTTGTTATCGACGAACAATTCTTGGAGATATTATCAAAAAGAATCGAGAATTTTGGATTTTTTGCTTAGAATTTTGAAAAATAAATCCATTTATTTCGAAAAAAAAAAATTTCCTACAAAATTTAATTTTATTTTTGTCGCCTTTATTACGCAAATATCCGTAACCGGCTATCTGCAACGGTTTTCCAACGAAAGGTAATAAGGTGTATTTACGGTGGAGCTAAAAAGTGAATTGTCTGTGTCAACGTTGCGAGGTAAGGTAACGTGTTATATACTAATTTCACCAATTTTCTCCCGCCCTTTTAATTTTTGAATTAATAACTGGTATTTAAGGAATGTTTTAGAACTACTTGTGTTATAATTTCTTACAAGTTTGAAGGTGTTTAAAGACTAAAATTATTTCAAATCTGAACATTTTTGCATCATTATTACATAATAATTCAGTAATTAATATGACATAGGTCGCAGGATTTCTTGCCCCTCGCCCTCACCTGACATCAATCCACTAGAATTTTATTTATTTTAAAAGACTACAGGTCTACAGTTTTGTGATAAGTTCCAGAGAAAACTTGTGGGACAGAATTGAGGGTGCCTGCAATATTAGAAATAAGAGTTACTATAATTTTACTAGAGTAAGGTAATCATTAATTTTGTCGTAACAACTAGATACTTTTCAGAGATAATTCGATACGGTTACACAGATAATTCGCTTTTTGGGTCGATTGTAAATACATTTTATTACCTTTCATTGGAAAACCGTTGCAGGTAGCCGGCTAAAGATTTTTGCGGAAGAAAGGCGATGGGAGTATTATTTAACAATTTCAACAAATTTCTTAGAAATTTTTTTTTAAATAAATGAATTTATTTTTCAAAATTCTAGACAAAAATCGCATTTTGATAATATCTCCAAGAGTTCGTCAATAACAACAAGGGAGGTACCAAAAGAAAGATACTTAAGATGGCTTTCAACTAAACCACAAACAATCAGAATCCATGTGGTGATTCAAAAGTTCAATCAGGGCCGAAACATATTCAGAGCCGCAAGTACCAAGCATTTGATGGCGACACATAACACCGAGGGAAACCATATTCAGGATACCAAGTCGCAAGCATCACTCAAGACTGGCAACTTTAAAATATTTATAATATACAATTTATCAAAATACTTTAGATAAGTTTTAAGTTTTTATATTCCATAGAATTTATATTATACATGGAATTATTTTTTCTCATAAATTCAATTATCTTTTTCCCCATTTTAAATTCTTTTGATTTTGATAATATCAAAAATTATTATATTATAATATAAGAGCTTCGCGGTAAACTAAACTGTCAGTTATTCCGCCCTCTGGAGTAACTTCTTAAAATAAGAAGAAATGAAAAAAAGTTCCAATGCCAGTTTTGCACCAGTTTTCAGTTATTTCCCATACAAATTCGACATAATAACGTCATAAAACATGAATATTTCTTTGTTTCTTTTGATTTAGTAGACTCTTAAAAGTCAATTCGAATCTATTTTGAATCCATAGCAATTAATTTTCGCATCCGTCAATTTTTAACTAAATTACCGAGGGATGCAACCTCAAAATAATTTGAATTGGATTTGAATATTGCCGCAAAGCATTGCCTTCTGTAGTTTCAGGCAGTAACAAGCAAATCTTTAAATGTATAATAATAGTGCGATTCGCACTTCTTTTTACATTGCTTCTTATGGGAATATGAAAAATTATTTCATTCAACTCCCCTTGGCGTCAAAAGTATAAGGCCTAGAAAAGAAAGTAAGTTATCATTGAAAACTTTAAAACCTTGAAAACCTCCTCTATTAAGAAATTTAAAATTTTTTCGTTCAAATAAAACACAAGTTCAATGAACTTGAAAGCTTTATTCGCTCACTCTACTTTCGAGGTTATTATCTCTGCGCTATCCAATTTATAAAAACATATTTATAACATATAAAGTCAAGGCGAGATGGGGGTTGAATTTGAATTTATGGCGAAATTTCTTAATTATCTCGACTAGGATTTAAATAAAATGTATATCATTTTGAAATTCGGACTTCTATTAAGATATTCACATGAATCGTTTTTGTCTTCTTTTTTTTGAAAATCATAATAATATAATTAGAGTTGAAAAGTTTTGCTCGCATTTTACAAAAATTATTCCGATTGCCTTAGTGGTATGTAGTGAAAATTTAGTGATAGGGGAAAGCTATCATGGAAATAAGAATAGTCAAATTTACTGACAGCGATTGTATCGCGTTCATTTCATTTAAATATGAAATTGCACGACAGATGTTCCCTATTAATTTCAGTTGTGTCCATTTTAAATTACAAAATGTCATTCTACTAACTAGTCATTGCTGGCAAGCTTGTATAGGTTTACACGAGTTAGTTAGTGCAATCCCCTGGTTACTTCTTATCCTATGGGCTGTTTAGATTTTTCCTGACAACTTCCGACAATTTTTTTGTCTTCAATGACGCCAGAAAGCTGTTAAATTGTATGGAAAAAATTTTGAGAGTTTTCATGAGGTTTGTACAATGTTGTACATTGTCATTAAACAGACCTTGCTTACGTTACGTTACGTACGTTGTAACTGGGCCTTAAGGCGGGCCAGGTGCCGTCTATAACTGTATTGTATAACGGGACCTCTGCCGTGCGTTTGTCTCAAAAACAATACAAGAACTGCAGTGCGTTCAAGAACGTAGCTATTAGGTCTGTTTAATGAGGCTAACCGGATTTTTCCTGGAGACCTCGGTCAACTTTCTGTGTTCAATAACGCTACGAAATCGACCGAAGTTTCCCAGGCATGTGTTCATTGACAGCTGCCAGATTTAGTCTCGGTCAGTCTCGGTCAACTTCTCTTGCCCAAGCTCTAGACTTGAAGAGAACTCACGAGAAGTGTCATTCGTGGAAGTGACAGCCCAAGTTGTCCAGACGAGCTTGGGCGGCTTTGACAGTTTTCCTGAGATTGAACGAAGTTCTCTCGGTTAATCTGGGGCAGTGTCTCATTAAACAGACTTATTGTAGCTGTAGTTAACTCTGACTATTGTCAAAGTTATGTCATAGTCCTCGCATAGCTATATGAGATTGTTTTCTTGAACGAGTTGTAGTCAGGAAATAGTCAGAACTGTCAATAAGAGTCACAAATTAAAGTTTTATAACTTGCAGTGTTGTTTTCATTCAAATTTAATAGACAAATGAAATACAGCGGAGCTCTAGATATTGAGGGAAAGCATAAAGCATTAACCTGTTGCTTCCATTAAGCTTTGTTTACGAATGGCACTGTCACCACACTTTATTTGTGTGCGTTAGCTATAAGCTTTTGAGCATAGTCAAGAATAGTTGGCTACATAAGTCAACTATCGTGAGTTTATGAACGACGTTGAGCTGTCTAAATAGTCAGCTACTTGGGTTTCTAAACGGCGATAGTTAACTACCTACAAATAGCTATAGTCAACTATAGCTGTGTTTTTGAACGTTCTCGGTAGTTTGCTTCGAAGCGAAAATATAGAAGGAGCGAAACAACTTAGCAAATTGCTTGTCGTTTTTCCCGGTTTAGTAAAATTGTGTTTTAGTCTCGATAAAAAAGAACTTCATAAAATGACTGATTCGGAAGATGACTGGTTTGAGAAGGATATTGATGAAATTCTAAAAGAGGTGGTGGAAAAAAGAAAACAGCCAATTGCTGAACCCGAAATATTTGGTACTGGATTTTCCAAATTTGAAGCAGAAGGTACTATTGCAAAGAATAGACTGAGGGTTTCGGCAACTTTAAGTGTCGGCTACCCATTTATATAAAACTACTTGTAATTCAATAGCTATCGACTAATGAGCAGTGTAAGCCAAGAAGGAATATATAAATAGCAAAGCATAGGAATATAAATAGCAAGTATAGGAATATTCAAGAAATTTCTGCAGTGAAATTCTCCTTGCAGTTCTCGATTTTTGTATATGGAATGTACAACAAATTGCTTTCTTCCCTTTCTTAGCAGTCGATTTTTTACGAGATAACTATCTAATAAATAATACCCCTCAACCAAAAAAAGTTCCATTATTAATTGAAAATGTCAAACACAAGTCGCGAGCGATCAGTCTCTCTGAAATTAAACACTTGGTCGCAAGCGAGCACAGGCGTTTAGTCGCTGGTGCTAGCATCGCTCGCGGTAGCGCTTAACATAAACGCAGCCTTACAGAAACGAGCCGCAAAATTTTTCTCCTATTTATTTTTCACCACCGACAAGCGGGCAATGATACTGACAATCAGCGGCATTCGACAGTAAGAATCCAAACTCAGAAAGCTTACCATTATAAAATTTTAGGGATGGCGTGACGCGTTTTGACATAAAGTTTTATAAAACTTTGAGTAGACAAACCTATTATTTCTCTATCACTTTTTGTTTTCTCTTCTAGGCTGACTCCGAAATACCTCTACCGGGGACTCTAGATGTCCACGTCCAATTTTGATGGTTCAGCGTTTCCACTATACGCCCGAGGTTATATGAAAAATCAGCTTATAGACGTTTACAGCTCAAAAATGTAAGAATCCCACTCTTTCCCTTGTGTAAATGGGTATCTTTATTTTAACGAAAAGACTCGGTTTGCTTTCACTTTTCTCTTTTTTTAATAAACTATTCCAAGTTATTGTGTAGTTCCGGGATATAAGTTATATTCGATCAACAGGTTCACTCTCTGCCAATTTTATTGTTCTTCCGGAGTATTTCCAACCTTCGGGTTGCCCGCTCGTTCAGATTATATTTCATTTCAGTGTTCAGTCAATAAAATTGCTGTTTTTTGGCATTTTTTCCCACTTTTTTCTTGTACCAAGTTCTATTAGCTATCTGCCACGTATCGACCTCGTCAAATTTTTCGTAATAATCATAACTTTCAATATTCCCTTTAATTGATTGGAGGTTTCTTAAGATCTTTTCACTCGTTTTCATGAATTCAATTAAACTTGTAATCCAATTGTATTTAAGTAAACGCGATTGTTCTTGTCAGGTTGTAAGGTTCTTAAAGAACTACTATTCAGGCTTATTGATTAGAAGCCGTTGTTCTAAGGCTGTATAATTTCATGTAATTCGGCGTAGTTTTTCTTCTACCTCTTTTTTCATTCAAATCATTTATCCTGAAATAGGAAATTTATCTTGCCGCTGAATTTAAAGTGACCTTTATCAGTTTTATTGCTAGATTTTTCTTATATGCTTTGATGGAATGGTCTCGAAAACTTGGTATAAAGAGATCGCTTCTTCCTCAAAAAGAAAGAAATCTTCAACGTAGATTAGAAAACGGATACAGCAGGACCTGAGATTTTTCCCCCAATACGACAAAATAGAATTTTTTCCCGAACAAAAACGCGCAAACAAAAAATTCAACACATACGGAAAAATCGACGACGGCGAGGGGACGGGGAGTGTAACGACGACGGATGACGGAGGGAGCGGCGACGGAGAGAAACAGACCCGACAACGACGACACAAATTGGCACTTCGAAGTTTGGGATCACTCTGAAAAAAAGACTCTTATCACTTAAGGTTCAACGAAAAGAAATAACAATTTGTTTTCTCTCAGCTGCCATTATTCTGCCAGATTTCACTTATTTTAAAAAACGAGGGTAGGAAGCTTATAAAACTGGCAGAAGGGGAAACATAAAGTTTCTGTCGGGAAGTCTCAAACAAACGCTTTTATTTGTCAGGTTAAAATTTCCCATTTTCCCTTTCTCTAATTTCCTTTTGCCTAAGCTGTGCTATGTGCATTATAGGGTTGTCCCCTGAGCATAGGCTATACCTTGAAAAAAAACTGATATCTAGGAGTTGCAGTGGAAAAAAACTTAAATTTAAAGAACATATAAAATACTGTAGGTGGCATCGTATATATCTTAAAAACTCACAAAGTAATTCTTTCGGTTTTATTTTTGCTTCTCCCCCCCCCCCCCATATTTTTGCATCGCATATCTCAGACGACATATTTCATGCTTTATTCAAAAAATAATTTAAAAATAAATTTAATGATTTAATTTTTATCCTTTCAGATTATGGAGGTTCATACGAATTACCAAAGTCAAAAAGTGAGAGGAGCAGTGGGAAGGGAAGAAAGCATAACGTAAAAAGTGAAGATGCTTTTGTGCAGCCACTGTCATTTACAAAATTAAATAATATTTTGCAACTATCTCCAATAGATCTTTTCTTAGAGATTTCACAAACTGATTATGGCTTCTTCGAAAGACTTGAGAATGATTTTACTCTAGAGTTTACTCCTGCAACAATTAAAATTTTTTCCAAATTATGCGATTTCCCAGTTGATGAGTTCAAAAAAGAATATTTCACTGCATTTCTTCAAAGTACAATTTTAAAGAAAAATATACTGTTAATTTTAGAAGAAAATAATGAATTTAACGGATTAGAATTTATAACACATCTTGTTAAAATTCTCAGAGATATGTTGAAACTAGGTATGAGAAACGATTTGTTTTTTGAGTTTGTGAAGTCTGTAGCAGAAAAAATGGAAAATACGGGAGGTAAATTTTCCTTCGAACAGGAAGAAGTTAATAAAATATATAACGCAATTAGATCCTGTAAAGACTTTGACAATTCTAAAAGATGTGTGAGTATTTTCCTTTTTTCCTGATAAATCCGGTATTAATTTTTGTGAATTTTTAGATTTGTCCTACTTTAGATGAACTAAAGACAGGAGAAACTATAAAGCTAAAGCCAAATATCATACGGGGTTAGTATTAATATTAAAATATTATCTTTGCAGTAATTGTAATTATATATTTCAGGTAAATTCGATTCTATACAGCATTATTTGGAAGTTCATAAATCTCTTCTTAGAGAGGATTTCGTATCTCCAATCCGAGATATTTTTACTGAATTGAGAGCCATGTCAAGTACAGAGGAAATATCGACTAGTAGAATATATAAGAGAGTTCGTTTTATATTGAATGAAGTTTTGGATTCTAAAGTTGGTAAAATGAAAATGCTCCTACTTGACTTGATACCAGATAAGCGTAACGATCTAGCTAGAGTTCGATATGGTAATTCTTTGAGTAATTCTAAGAAATTCATGCATGGATCTCTACTCTGTCTTACATCTGGAGTCGACTTTACGAATTTAATATTGGCTGTTGTTTCCCACCGAGATGAAGATATCATCTCCAAAGGATATGTAATTATATATTTTTGAATAGTATATATATCATTTTAATTTCGTTTTATTAGGTACAAGTTGAAATCATACATTTATATAATATTACTTGCATTTTTGGAAAAGAGTTTCTAATGTTCGAAAGTGAAGTGTTTTTTGAGCCCTATCATCATGTTTATAAAGTTTTAGAGAGCCTCGATGAGACAAACTTTCCTATGGCAAATTATATAGTCAACATCGAGGTAAGTCCTTTGCAAGTATATGTTATAAATTTACAATTTACAGTTTACTACCCAAATTCTTGAAATCAAATGCCTTTTTTGAGTTTTCCCTTAAAATTAGGATATCCAAAACCAATTTTGGATTGTGTAAAAAGTATAAGACAAAAATCCAAAAAATAAGCTCATTTGTTATTATTGCATTGCATTTTCTTACATTACCGTTATCCAAAACAATTCAGTTCAATTTAGTTTTGATAGTGGACTAAGTCAGTTGCGCTGGGAGGAATTTTAAATTTGTATACAACATATTAATTATTTTATTATGCATGTAATCAGATATGCGGTTCAGGTAAATACATTTCAGTTAAAAATGAAAAGGCAATATTCAATGTAACGCGTTTATGTAAATAAGTTTATTTTTCTGACGTGAATTGCAAACATTGTACAACACAACAACAAAATATAAGAAAAATGAAAAGAAATAGCAGCGAAGAATACATTACAAAAATTATAAATTAGTTTATGGTAAAGGTTTTTGAAAATAAGAATCGCCTTTGCTCAGAAAATGTTTGAATCTCTTGAAATATGAAGAGAGAAAATCTAATTTTGAAGACTTTTGGAAATTGAAGGATTTTGAAAAACAAAACTTATTTCAATGCAACGCAACAAAACAAAGGAGTCCCTGAGCTTTTGAAAGGAAAATGAGAAAAAGCAGTTATGAATATTTTCTATTCACTTATAATTTTTTTCAAATTTCTGCTGGACGATTAATTCGTACTCCTAATACTGAAACACCTGGGACAGATCAACGTGACAAAATGGTCGGGTCATCTCGAAAAACAAATGAAGATAATAAAAGATCACATTTGAAGTTTCCCTGCATATGAAAGCCACTATTCCACGACTTGTCATTCTGCAAGTCGAAAATATTTAAGTCCCGATTTAGATATTAGAAAAATGTTAGTTTTGTTTTTGGTTATATAGCGCACTTTTTTGGGTGGTCCTCCTGTCGGCTTAAGAAGACAAATTCTCACTTTTTGACGCTTTTTCCATACAATAATTAATTTTTTATTGAATTTCCACTATTTAAAATTCCGCCACAGCATGTGAACTATTTCTAAGGCGAGTCAACTGCTTCGGTTAATATTAAAGTATTAAAATTTGTCTGTGTTATTATTCAAATTTTACTACCGAACTCAGTTTATTTGTCGGCACGATTTAGTCACAACATTTGGATTAAATTCGATTTTGCTGTCCGAATTTAACCGGCTACGCTATGCAGGGTTTTAGTATAAGTCTGAATATTAAGAAAAAAGTTTTTGTTTTAGTGCAGACCACGGAGTACTGACCAAAAAGCAAAGAGTGACAAATGACAATGCCTAATAAAAACACTTACATTCAGTATACATAATTATTAATAATTATATCAAATAGGCATTATATTTCCTAGACCAAGGATATATGATTGTTATTATAATTAATATATTTGATATAATTCAGTATACATTTCTACACACAAATTCATCCTGATTAAAAAAGCAACCTAAATTTTACTTTGACGTTACCTCTCACGTTAAAAATTGTAAATATGCCATAATAAAAACATTACAATAGTGTTTGGGTATTAAACTAACCAGAGAACATCGTCAGCTGATCAATCAAACATGAAAGTTAGTGTATCCTCATACTATTAACCGAAATAAAAGTCAACAGAAGCATTTAATTACGTCAGCTATCAGTAGAAATATACTCTATATATAAAATTTCGCACGCAATATAAAATACTTAAATCGTTCAAAAAAGACAAAAGAAATTTTCTCTCACTAGTGGTTAATGCTTGGAAAACTCCAAATAATTTTTTGAGTTTGCAAAGGATAGATATATAGAACAGTACATCTATCTATTTTTTCGCTGTATGTTTAATTGAAAATTTTCTAGTTCAGTAACACCTTTTGAGTTTGAGGGAGAGGATTATATTTTGAAGCACTTGTGGTATGAATGTCTAATATGCATTTGTTCGGAAACGCTCCATCTATTTATATTATGATATCTGTGGTTGAAACGAAGAAAATAAAGTAACTTTTATGTTAAAATTGATTGATCACTTGGCGATGTTTCCTTGTAATATAAATGAGATAAATTCTTGGTTTTAAACTGTGTTTAATATTTGCAGAAAAATTTCCGTGCACCTGAATATTTAAATATATCTACAGAAATTCTATATGAATTTAAAAATTATAAATTTAATCCTTTAAAATTGCAAACATATCCTACTGCAAATTGCTTGAAATTGAATGCATCTCAATTGGAAGCATATCAACATGCACTAAGTAATAAATTTTGTTTAATACAAGGACCTCCAGGAACAGGAAAAACATACATAGGCGTAGAAATTGCCTCAACGCTCTTAACTAATCTTAATGCTCAGATTCTTATCGTTTGTTACACAAATCATGCTCTAGATCAATTTTTATCTGGTATAATCAGTCATACTGACAACGCCGACGTCGTTCGAATGGGAGGTCAATCTAAACATGAGGCATTGGAAAAATATAATATAAAACATTGGGCAAATTCCATCACTTCTACCGATTCTAGACTTACAACCTGTATTAATAATATAAAAAGAAAATATATGGAAAAATTGCAACAGTTTGCAGATATTTCTGATAAATGTGATAAGAATGAGAATTGTCATAAAAGCCTTTTGGAAATTCAGGTAATTTGAATATTTATTGAAATACTTTGATTAGATTTTACATTTTTATTTAAGGAAAATTTGCGTAGTCTTTCGCGAAAACTGGATGAACTTAAACAAATAACACAGTACAAACTAATTAAAGATAAAAGAGTTATTGGCATGACAACAACATTTGCCGCAAGATGTAAATTACTGTTACAACTTTTAAAAATACCAATTGGTAAGTAAACTCTTAATACAATCACAAAAAAATCAAATTCTTTTATAGTTTATATTAAATTACAACATAAATAAATAGCTAAATGATGAAGCGATTTAAAAAAAAATATACAACACGCAAATGTCCATCAACAAGTAACAGCATTACCTCAGATACAAACGATAGTTGTGTTTCTTTGGACAACGGAGTTATGAAACCTCAAAAGAACGGTTCGGATCTATGAAGTACAGAGTTTTTTCTTCTTCTATTTTCTCTTTTTAAGCAAACCCGAGATAAGTAGAGGCCGTTATTAACATGAAATTCACCTTAATGTCAGTTCTGTCCACGTTTGTTATGTTATTATATTGTTTGTTATGTTGTTATATTGTTATGATGAGCAAAATCAACTTTTAAACATAAAGCTTTCAATAAGCGCCATCTATTTTCTCGTAGAAGACTTAAATTACTGAGTAAGCTTATTAACTCTGTAAAATAACGGAGTTATTTTTCATCCAATTAATTGATGAGAATCGTGTACTCTACCGCCAAAAGAATGAAGCTAATATCAGTTTCAAAATTAGAATTAGAAAATACAGCTTCCATATTTTATTTTTATTCATACGATATTCAAATCGGTTTTCAAAATTAATGAAAAGGGATACTCCAGAACAATAACAAGAAAAGAAGCTATAATTGGTTTAGATCAATTATGTTATACCCTACATGTAGGAAAAGCTGACTTTCAAATCTGCAGGCCAGCCTACTATCTGCAATCTGTGAACACACGTTTTAGCACTGCACCCAATGGTGAGAAGAAAACTTTAAAAATATATATAATAATAAATAAACAAATGAAGATAAATTGTACGTTTGTATAATGTTTGGAATGCTATTATTAACTTCTATATTGAACAACAAGCCGGGAACAGGGAAGTTTACGTCTTAAAATAGAGAACCCAATGTTATGTGAAAATACTGCAAGGCTTAATAAGGAAACGTTGTCAAGAGTTTGCCTATTTGCCAAGTTGATTTTACAAATTTAAAGAAGCAAATTACAAATTGACACATTTTATCAATTAACAAAATTCTGTATAGATCCTAATGCTCTTCAATTCAACCATCAAATTTACAAACAAACCAATGGGACCTGTATGGGAAACAATCTTTTCCCGTTTGTTGTTGACCTTTTTATGAGGGTTTCGAAACTAGGTGGAAAAACCATCCTTTGTTTCCACGCTTTTGGGTTCGGTACGTTGATGATATTCTTGCTGTAATAAAGAAGAATACTTTACCTGATGTATTCTAACTTTTAAATTCTCAATTCCAAGTGTACAACTCACATTTTTAAAAAGAAGAAAATGCATCAAAAACGTTTTAGATTTAAAATTAATAAGGACCTCTAACAGAATCACCTTCGACATCTTCGGAAAACCAACACATACTGACAAATATATATTAGACAATTCATTTCATTGTTTCCAATACAAGTAGGCAGGGATAAAATTTATATGATTCATCGATTAGTATCTGTACCCCTTTCTTCAGAGAATTAAGGCCAATTTACATAGCAGCAACATGTTTTTTTACTTAAAAACTGAACGAGATGGTTTTATTGATTGATGATATGTGTAAAAAAAGGACAAAGAATGAAGGGGAAAGAAAAATTATATTTCAGCGGGGAAGTTGACGTTTTAGCTTGTAAAATTTTGTTGGCATATGTTTTGTCTTTTTTCGTATTTTATCATGTTGGCTTTATCTATCCCGCTCGCACTGTTTCCTTACAATGTTGCAGTAATGTAAATTGGCCTTTATATGAAGAAAAAATCCTGCATCCTGAATGCAGCCAAAATTAATGGTTCTTTTTTTTTCTACATCTAGGGTATAACATAATTGGTCTAAACCGTCGTCGTTTGATCGAGCCGTTTAGATAGATTGAAGCTATAATCATGAATAATAAAACCCTGTGGCCATTACATGCATTTACCGATTTTACGAATTGAAAATTTCAATATATCTCCACGTTTCGAGGTCTGTAGAGTCCGAATTCATCGTTTTTAGAGAGATGTCTGTGAGTGCGTATGTACGTACGTTCGTACGGTGGTGAGATTTTTATACCCTAGCTGTAGGGGATTATAGCTCTGAGCAAACGTTTGTAACACATCGAAATAAACTAGATTGCCATTAATGGGAGAAGAAAAGAAATCGTTTAATAGATGTCCGTCTGTCTGTCTATCTGTCTGTCCGCGAGTTATCTCAAAAACCCCTTAAGCTAGAGATTTGAAATTTGGTACACAGATACTTTATTAAAAATGAATAATCAAGTTCGCAAATGGGCCAATTTTCAAAATGATGGGTCCAATATGGCGGACAGGGTTTACTACAGGTCTACGAATATTCACGAAATGGCAAATTAAAGCTAAAGGGTGCGTGAACAGATTGCGGATAATAGGACTGCCTGCAGATTTGAAGGTCAGCTGGGAATATGTAAAAATAAGTAGCCGCGAACAATTAACTACAAACGCATTATTTTCTTTTCTTCCCTACGTCTAGGAGGGTATAACATAATTGGTCTAAACCAATTATAACTTCTTCCCTTGTTTTCGTGTCGAATATCTCGAGAACAAAAATTGATATCGACTCAGGACCAATTTCTTTCGGCGCATAATTGCGTAATAAACATCTGATAAGGTTTGCAAAAAATTTACATTGGCGGTTTTATTATAACAATTAAACTTTCAAAAACAAGATGCTCAAATGAGAAGTTGTCAGTGTGGGTAGACCAGTCGCAGCCAGTTTATTTCACGGGTAAATATCTAACATGCACTATTCTACTTCTACCTACGACCTACTCATTAACTGTTATACTGCAAATTTAATCAAGTAACCATGCATCTTCATTTTCTTCTTAATTTCCTGGCTACTTGTGCCGTCTGTTTTCCACGGGGGTGTTTCTTTATCGGCGTTCTGATCCCGGCGGCGTGGTTAGCAGGTATTTCCCTTATTGGCGTGTTGGTTCTGATAGCGTATCGCGAGGTGCGAGCCTGGTATTCTTTTTCCCGCACTATTGACTGAGATTAGGTTAGTCCGAGAAATGTGTTTTAATTCCCGCAATCCTTGATTATCACACCAAGCTTTACGGTGCGGTCTCTTGGTGGAAGGAAACAAAAAGAAATCACTCTCAGACTTATCCTCCGCCGTCTCGTCGGATCAAGTTGTGCGTCTTCTCCCCAAAATTTTAAATTCTTTTCCAATGCCCAGATATCGGTAACAACATTTTTTTTTTAATTTTTATTTAATTATTGATTAATTAATCATTCATTTATCCATTGCTAAAATTCATGAACACAATGTTTAGGTACTATGCTCGTATGCAATTATCAAATTGAAGATCTTACTCACATTTATTTTATTGATTAAGCGTAATTAAGCGACTTAAAGTAATTTGGTTTCATAATTCATTTCAATACTTGTCTTCGGTAGGTTTAATTCGGGGTCACGTTTATGATACTAGGGGCTTGTATTTTGGGTTATCTCAGTCGTGGTTCCTTCGTTGTGGAAGCCTGTACCGCGATAGCCTTGCTTTACAAGTTAGTTTCCAGAATCAACGAAAAAAAAACAAAAACAAATACTTAGGTATGATTTTAATGCAACTTGAATACAAGATGGAGGCACTTGATAGAAGCAAACATTTAAATTGAATTAAATTTTGAAATGAAATTCACATGAATAGAACATTTTTTTTCTAGGTGAAAGAAAATGTTTCCATCACCAAAAAGTGCTTCAATCTTGTGTTCAATTGTATTGAAAGCAAAGATAATTGATTTGATCAATTTGAATTAAAAATTCTGCCTAATGTAATTTGTAATAGTTTCCTTGTGAAATTCATAGAAAATTTGTGACTACTCATTGTGCCAGGGAAGTTGACTTGCTGTGATCGAAACACACTATTTAAGCTGTGCGACAGAAGAGTATTGTTAGAGCAAAAAATTTCTCTTTCTATCATGCAGCATAGATACGAACTTGACTGACTATTTGGCCATCCTCTGTTTAACATTGATGTTGATATATTTTTATAACCAAATTCAAAACATGTTGGAAATAACAAAACTCTTCAATATAATAAATCTAAATCTAAATTTTTAGATAAGAATCAATTCAATTTTAAAAGTATGGCATATTTAACAGTGATTATTGAAGAGGCTGCGGAAATATTAGAACCTCATATCATTGCATCAATAAACAAAGAAACTCAACACGTAATTTTAATTGGAGACCACCAACAGCTGCGTCCGACTACAAGCGTATATAAGTTGAGTCAAAAGTACAAAATGGATATCTCTCTGTTCGAACGTATGGTAAATAATAATTTAAATTGCGTCTGCTTGACAACTCAACATCGAATGAGAGAGGAAATTGCTGATCTGCTACGACCAACCATTTACAAGGATCTCATAGATTGTGAAAGCGTAAGAAGTTATCCGGAAATTAAAGGTGTGACGAAAAATCTGTTTTTTATTACTCATGACAACAAAGAGAGTACGGTAAGTGGGAGGTATGTTACATTTAAGATTGTATATAACATGTTATATTTTAGGTTAAAAATGAAAGTACAAAATGCAATCCTTTTGAAGCGAAATATCTTGTGGCTTTGGCCAGTTATTTACTTAAGCAGGGCTATCAACCCGACGATATTGTTTTGCTTACCACATATAACGGACAAATGAATCAAATGCTTAATGCAAGTATTCAATCTTTATATTTTTAATATAATTATTATAAAAAAAGTATAATTTATAGGATAAAAAGAAGTATCCAATATTAGAGAAAGTTCGAGTTGCTGTTGTAGACAATTTTCAAGGAGAAGAATGCCGAATTATTTTGCTTTCACTTGTTCGAAATAATGATGAAAACAAAATTGGATATTTGTCAATGAAAAATAGAATTTGCGTTTCACTTTCTAGAGCACGTGAAGGACTCTACATAATGGGAAATATAGATTTTCTCGCTAAAAACAATTCTATTTGGAGTGAAATTAAAGATAAATTAGAACAAAAAAATGCTATAGGCGATTCTATATCTCTCTATTGCCAACGACACGGTTCAACAACATACGTGAGTAAATAAACAAATATTTTTATATATTTACTAAAATCCTGAAGCACAAAATTCCGAAACATTAAAATTCTCAAAATGTGAAATCCTGCATCAACGTTTCCATCGGAAATCTATTCTCTATTTAAATATCGTGAAGTAAAGCATTTTCTAGAGCCGATATTTGTAAAATTACTTATTTATCTGAAATCCAAAACAAATGCCTGAAGACTTGAATGTAAAAACCTGGTTAAAGTAAGAAATTCTGTAATTTGTTGTTGTGAGTCAACAACAAAAACAAGGAATCCGGACTGGAGGTGGCAATTTTCTGAAAACACCTTAAATTTCTTTAAAGGAGTTTTATTTTTTTATTTTGAAAATTGTTCTGGACTAAAACGGTTAAGATCTCCTGCTTTCAAGATTATATTTTTATTACGATTTTATTTTTCAATATTTCGATTTAACATGACATATTTTATATTTTCTTCCAGATCAAGGATCTTGCTGATTCTAAAATAGTCGAACTTGGAGGGTGTCAACAACTTTGTAAATATGAACTTTCATGTGGCCACAAATGTGAATCTATTTGTCATTGGGAGGGAATTACACATAAGGCTGGTTGTAAATGCAAATAGATAAGTCAGATCTTTCTTGATACTTTTATATTTAACAATAAGAAAAATATCTGAAACATTTTATTAAAAGTATAAAATTTCATGAATTTTACAAAATTTCTCAACCTATCCTCTTGTATCACTAGGATTGTCAGGTGTTACCACGATGTAAGTAACGTTTGACTTTCTTTTATTTATTGCATTTTAAATTTAAATAATCGCAGTTAATTTAAGTTTTGATGGAAGTGACTTTACAAATGAGTAATTCTTTCAATAACAGACGGACATTTGCAAGCACTTTTTGCGAAGCATATTTAATTCTTTGGAAACAATTATTTGTAATTATGATTTTTTTTCTCTTTCTTTGAAAATACATAGGATAAATTATATATGAGGGCTACTATAGTCTTCGTTTGATAATTCTTGGGCGAATTATGCGATCGAGAACAGAACGTCACGAACAAACAAAAATGGGACACAGTTTTATCACTGATATAATGTCTAATTAAATTTCACGAGACTGGGCTAGCTCAGCCTAGAGCATGAGACTTGCTTGAGTCCTCGCTCTGGCCTGCATGGCCATGGCTAGCCCAGAGCACACTTACAACCTTCTTCAGGCTGCAATTATTGAATTACCCACGACCTTCATATTCCCACGAACATGTGGTCAGAGCATAATCAAAGAAAGTTGAGGTGTCAGATGAGGCTGTTGCATTAAATTTTACAGAGGCTGACTATTGCAGCTCGGGCATCTTTCATTTCCTCCAGCTGCTTCGGTGTTGGCACGGGATCCGGCTCGTTCATACGTTTTAACCGTTCAGCTCTTGGAATTGGGGGCTTTTTATAATGCGCAATTGAGAAATAGAACTGCAAAGCATCGAAAAGAACTTCATCTTGTTTCGTAGAGAGAATAATTTTCCTTGCTTCATCTTCAACGGCCAAATGGCAAAGTGCAGGCAACATCACGCGCAGTATATCTACGGGGGCTTCGCCATCCTTCTTTTCTACACGGTGACTACGGGAATCATTAAAAGTCTCATTAGAAAGGTGGAACATATAAGGAAGAACTTTATAATTTGCTGGCCGCATAGCACTCGTCTCCTGAGCTAACCAAGCAGACAAAATTCTTACTATAG
>QYTT01084205.1:16912-41622 GCA_006980735.1 Dasypogon diadema
AAAAAAAAAAACCTACCACTGCCTATTATCTCGTTCTGTTTTTAAAATTCAAGATTTCAGACTTGACATGACACCGCCACGCATTTTGTTTTGGGCTTTAGGTCTATAAACATTTTCTCAAAACATGGTATGACCAATTACTTCTAGAGTATGGAAAAAACTTCATTAGGTCCTTAGGTCCGCAGGCTCTAAAGAACGATATATCCCACCTCATTTTGCCTATACTCACAATCTATTGCCTATCTATACCTTTCATTAGCTATTTTATCTTTATAAAATACGTTACAAGGGCTTTACTTTTAAAAAAATTGTGAAAAAAGGTAGAAAAATTCTAATATTTTGGCTCTGAAAATTCGTAACTCATAAACGAAGAGAAGTAGGGGGATAGGTAAGCACTCATTTGAAAGCCACGAGTATTCCCTACGATATGGCACTAGACTCGTTCACGTATCGTGTCTGATATAAGCTATACGGCCTTAATCTTAAAAAACAACCGAAAAACCTTCAAGCCGATTGCCCCCTCCTACACAATTTTTTGTCTGTCTCATACAGTGTAGATTTGCATTGTTTACACTTTGAGATAAACTATTCGTCGATAATGTAGATAATGCATAGTCTACGTATACAATGTAATTGATAATGTAAACTTTTGGTAGGCAAAGTTCTTAATTATGTTAACGCTATATATCGCAGCTGATTTAGCAAATCTAACTAAAACAAACTTATATAGCGCTAGTCGTGTAATTTTTCCATACCAAATGTCACACTTTAACTGGGCTTTATGTGATGTATTTACAGAACTAAGACTTAATTTGAAAATGGTTATATTAAGTGCAGATTTAGCACAGTTTGTTATTTAAGTTCTCCTCAATTTTATGCATATTATAATGATTATTGCAAACAATTCAACATTTGATAAATCATTTTTAATCAGATCGTATTGTGAAGAATAGGACAGTGAATTCCTAGCGCTGTATGTTTATGAGCTCACCACCTAAGGTCCGACATTCTGCGGATCTCAGAATGGGGCAGCAAAACTTGAGAGAAGAAGATGCAACACATTATATACCTTATTTTAAAAGAGACAACATCTTTAACGTAGAGAACATGTAGCCGTCTCTAATTCGTATACGATACGAATCTTCTCTGAACAGTGGAACATTGTTCAATATAATAATATAGTAGAATAGAAATATAAAAACTAGAGAAAATATGTTTTCTTGAGAAATTGCATAGATTTTCTACATTACGTTCCACAAGTGTCAGACACATGCCATTTTTCTCATTGCTTCTGTTATTACAACATTTTGAAACTGTCATTGAGTCACAAGAGGACATGAAAAATTTATCAAATCTGCAAATGAAAGAACGATATGCACTCAAGATTTTCTACAGTATTTTAATTCATACTTTTTGTAAGTGCGGATTATTAGAACCACCGCCAGATTATTAGAACCACTTACGTTTTCCGTGTGAAAATCAAATTTACGACCTTGTTATGTAAGTTGGACATATGATAGGCTTATCGCTAAAAAACTAATAATTTATATTATAAAATTTATTCCAAGATTTTAAAACTCCTTTTATATTTGGTATACATTCCATTATTTTTTAATACACTCCTCGTTCGGTAGGCCATACTCTCAATGCAATTTTAAATGCACTCCTTGATTTCTACACGCCCGTCCAACACTTCTAGTAGGAATTGTACATATTGTACAGATAACAAAAGGATATTTTGTGAGCTAGGGTATATTTGGATGAATTTTGCTGCGTGACATAGTGCGTTGTCTTGTTTAAAAGTCCATACATTTCCTGCGTGTGCTAAGAAAGCGGCATTGGGAGCAGGATGTTATTATGAACATGGAGGTATTGACCATTGCACATATTGAGGCCAACCACATATGAGGGTCCAGGTCCATCTCTACTAAAGCATCCATAGACTATCACGTGTTTTAGATGTTCTTAAACACAATAAGAATGGCATTTCTCTTTTGGTCGCCTTCGCACGAAATCCACAACGGTGGTGAAGATGTGGAAAGTGTATTCATCATTTAATATTATCTGGAAGCATACAAATTTTATGATACTTACAAAAGGTGTGATAAGGCAGAGAGTTGATAAACCTTGTTCTGGTTCCTTCCCAGTTAGTTGCTGGTTATTCCAAGCAAAGATAAAGCTTTCTTTATTTGACCGGTCATTCTTGGCTTTTTAGTCGACTATCCGCATATAGCTTCGGCTGTTACACGACGACGAACGTTGCAAACTTTGTAGTAGTGATATTTCGATATCATTGCTTTGTAGGATCTTGTTTATTTTGCGGAGCGGTGGAGTACGATTAGCCGCTCTCGTGGTCATACTTTGCCTTGTTTTCAGTTTTCCTTCCTGGAAAGCTTTTGGGCGGCGCACGTCGTCGTGTGCCAATCTTATAACAGAGCAATGATTGACTCTTCCAAAGTTGTCGATTTTTCGAAGAGTATGTAGTCAATGCTGCCTTTTTCTCCAAATTGAGGACATTTTTCTGACTCATTTTCAAAAATTTTTGACAAAATTACATCCCTCAAAAAGTTTACAAAAACAAACTTATGTCCTTTGTGCAAAGTGATAACATTTTGTTGTTATTAGCAGTAAAGTAAACCCACAAAATGAATAAATTGCAAAATATTTGTCTTTACACGTCATTATACTCTTCAAAAAGTTTCAGTCTTCTAACATAAGCTACAAAAAGCTATAAGAAAAAGTTCTCGTCTTATTTTTTTTATTATTAATAATTTGTCACAGACCGTTTTTTGTTAACCAACGACGGCAAAGCTACAGTTTCATTGGGTTGCTATATCTTCTAGATTTCCTCAGACCTTAAACTTTAGATCCCCTTTGAACTAACTAATATTTAATAATCTTTTGTTTCAGTATGTAATTTCTCAAATCTTTCCTGGAAATCCCATTTCAAAACATAAATGTAATCAGATTGTTTCTGGGAAAAGTACGGGAAGGAACAAGGGTTGACACCATCCCCTTAGAATTTCATGGGCAGAACCGGTGCGATTATGTGCTATTCTCGTAAATATACTCGTATTGCTATTAATTTAAAATTATTACCTAAATCCTCACGAAAATATCTTGCATTTAATTCTAATATCTACTTATCTCCTCCCGTTTTTGAATTGTCAGTAGTTTGGTTTAACGTTAAAAACCAATTTTTGGATTGTATCGGTCACCTTAACCGGGACACCCTGCATACTATGCGTAGACTTGCGAAGAAATAAAGATTATACAATGTTCTTTAGAAAGGAAAAGATATGAAAAAAGGGTTTTCACATTAAATTGATTATGTGACAAACAAAAGATTCAGGACTAAAACTTTTGAAATGTTAAATTCAATGAAACTCCAAAATATACTAAAAATGCTACAACATAACACTTTCTAAACAGTTAATAATTCATATAACATTAATTAAAATGCAAAAACTTTATAAAAGAGTGCAAGTGTTGTAAAAACGCCCATCAAAGTATGTTTAACTTCCTTAAATTAATTATGAACCAAATGCACCTGCTCTAGTGACAATCACATAAACTAATTTGTAGCCTGTTATTCCACAATTATAATATTTTATTACGTGCGAATTAAAATTTGTGATTATTTTATTTGCAGCTTTAAACCACCCAAAATATTTTAGTAGAAATAACTGGACCGTGATTATTACAGTGTTGAAAAATTAGCACCCCGTAAATAGTGTCAGCAATTTACACGTATCTAAATAGTCATTCTGTGGATCTCATATTAAATTTAAATTAATTACCTTTTTCGGCTGGGATAATTGCCAGTACAGAGGATTTAAATGCTTAAAATTAAAAATGAGTGCCTGGTACATTTTCATGTTGTAGTTTATTAAGAATGATAGAGAAATTAGATATCGGTATCTTTATACGAGTTTTTCTTTTTAGAAAAATATGGCATCTAAAGTTGACGTATAATATATCTTAACCATCGTGATTCTCTAATACGACATAGGTAAAAGTGTAATATATAATTTATTATAGTTACCATTTCCCAATAACTTTCTTTTCTTAATACCTAAACCACAATTTTTTGCAACAAATTTTTACGAGTTGAAGAACTCACTCTTTGCAAACCAGCTTTTCTTTAGTTTTTTTGTAATTGGTAACCGTAGGAGGTACATTTTTTTGTCGCTATTAAGGATTTTAATTAGATTTTATAATGGTTTAACTTGGACCCTGTGATCTTTTAAAATATTTTTCATTTTAATGAATGTTGGCAAAGCTTTAAAAAAAATAATATTTGCGCAATCAACTATTCTTAGTAGCCTTAGTAATTAATTACTAAATTTAAGTTCGGAGCAAACATAAAAATTTTATTTATCTCGTTTTTTCGATTTTTCCAATTGGTCGTATGACGACAAAGTAATTTTTAATGAGAAAGTTTGGATATTTTCTGTGGTGGTCTTCAAAAACCTCCAGTTAAAAATATGAATACTTTTTTAAAATACTTCAAACAGTGGCTAAGTGCTGAACATAGCTTGCCAGCGTCTCTGAGAGACTTTCAAGTTTCAAGGGACAAACCCTTCTGAATTCTGATCCTAGTGGCATAAGAGAAAACAACCCAAAGCGTTCGATGAATGTGCGTTTTCTACTAAGAGAAAAAAGTTCGCGACTTGTTGAAAAGTCGTCCTACGTCGGAATTATCTCTGGCAACTGCTATTTCGTTGCGGCGCGCCAAAGAATAAGTATAGGTTGCTTCCAGCTACTGTCAACACCTTGCACATTCTCCAGCGATTGTACTTTTAAAAATTTTAAACAGAAATTTATTGAAGTATCCGAAAGCCACACAGAGGTAAATTATGATCACACAGTGTGTAAAATTGTTAAGATGCAAGCGGAACTAGTTAGCCAGATACATACGATCTACGGGGAGCAGTTTTCGAATGAAAACTTTGTTTACCCACGCCAGTAGCCGAGTGGGCTGAGGCGCACGCCTGCGCTTTTTCTCTCCTGTTGGCGTGGGTTCGAATCCTGCACAGGACAGAATGATTTATCTGAGTACCAGTGGTTGTGGCAATTCTACTGATAAGAAATGTACTTATGAAGCCACTGCGATGTTGCATAGTAATAAGTTCCAGCCAAAAATTGTGGCTCCCTTCCAATATTTGTCAGGTTAAAATTTCCCAACCTCCTCCTCCCTAATTTCCTAACGCCTAAACAGTGCTGTGTGCAACATAGGATCGTCCCCTGAGCTTAGACAATACCCTGAAAATATACACCGGAAAGAATATACATTATGGTGAAAATTACCCTCAATATAAGACCTCGACTCGTATCGTCCTTGAACTTCCTCTCGAATTATTAGACCAGAGATATAGAGTGTAATTGTATAACTGGTACACTAGCATAAATCTCACCGAAAAGCTGTGTACTTGTAGAACCGACATTACTGATATCCTATAAAAACAGAGACACGGTATTCTTCCAGATAGAAAAACAACTTCTTCAACGGAAGGGCAATACATTGCAAGGAAAAATAAAAAATTATATTATTGAAGTGGCGGGATAAATAGGGTGTACTGCTCCATCATGTAGACGTTACGTGTTTGAATTCATTTTTATTATATAAAAAATAATGGAAAATAAAATCAGTTAAATTTTTTGCTTGAATGTGTGAAACATATTATTGAGAAATATGCAATTCAACAACCAAAAACTGTGACAATTATATGACCAACTTTAACTGCCAAGCCCACACATCTGATCGGAAAACATTTTCCAAATTTTACACCATCTACTTCAAAAACTAGTCAAACGCGAAGATATACCGTGTGTTCCGAAAATGGCATTCGTAAACAAACATCACTCACATCACATCACTCAGTCTTCCAGGAACCACTTTGTGTCGCATCTTGCTTTAAAAAATATCATACTGCATCAAGAGGCTGAATTTTTAATGTATCTTTCATATTTCTTTTGAATGAAGCCTTTTAGTTTTTGTACAATTATGAAATTTATTTGGCAAAATAACATGTCGTCTTTCTTCTTTGTCCTTTCTTGATCATTCAAACAAAACTTAAATTCAGTTGCCCTGCCTTTATACTCGTCATTGCCTGACTTTCACTTCGCACTCCAAAGTAGACTTTTAAGAGTAAATTCCACAGCTGCAAGGTTAAATTGTAGGTTGGGTACAAAATCCATGTGGTCTCTACAGGTGTACCACATGGATATCCTTGGTCCACTCGGGTCTTTAATTCTTACCGGAGTCTCCTTCATAAAACTGTCTTTTACACGCTGACAATGCCTAAGATTTTCGGGTCATTAATAATTATGAAGATTACTTGAAACTACAAGAAGATATTATAAGACTGGAACTATTATTATTATTACTGTTGACCAAATGTCAGATACTGCGATCTAAAGAAGATCTATTGTGCGAAGCCTTCAGTTACTGCAAAATACTGTCCGCCTTCTTAATGAAAGCAAGAAGGTCTGTTGTCGAAGAGGATTTGATCTCACCGGAAGCTAAGACTTTCCGGAGAAAGATCCTTATTCTTAGCCACGCCAAAGCGGAACATTCACCCAGAAATTGTGTGGTGGTCTCTTCTTCTTCCAGGCAAAGACGACATTCCATCTCAGAACCATTCTAAATAGATTATACCTTAGCCCATGATAGCCAGAGAGAAAGATGATGACGTTGGAACCTTTCAGAATTTTGTTAAAGTTTAAAAGGGCACATGTCGCAATGGCATGGATTTTGATCTGGAAGACAGTGAGCCATATGTCCATCGCAACCGGGACTCTAGTATTGGGATCAATAATCCCCGCACCGGTTCCATGATCCATTTTTGATCAGCTAGTGAATCATTTTAGGCTGCTTTCATCAAGACGGAGACCATTGCCTTCCCACTCCGATCGTTTAGGAACCAAGGTTCTGAACTTCTTACCAAAGTACACCGCTTTGACCCAACAGATTTCAAAGCCTGGAATATGCTTTATAATGCACATGTGACCATCACGTATAACATGCATTTTCGACATACATGCAGCCGATTTCCGAGTAAAAATGTGTAGCGGAGTGAACCCAATTACTGCCTCCATGGCAGGTATGGGACAAGTCCGCATGGCTCTTGTGTTGGAGAGGTAAGGAAGTCGTTGAGGCTTGTTGCACTTTGCGGTTTCTGAGCACTACAGCACCTTAGACAACCACACAAAGGCAGCATATGTAGAATACAATCAGTTTTAAGATAGTATTATACATCCAGAAGATCATCTTTGGAGAGAGGTCCCATGTTGACGGTGACGGTTAAGTCAAATTTCCCAGTGATAATGATAGTCAAGTTGTCTGCGTAGCCTATGGCTTCATAGCTGACCTCATGTAGCTTCGCCAAAAGATCGTCCACAACTGGCAGAACTATTGTACACCAGTAAATGTAGACAAATTATCATTAGTGGGAAAACTCGTGCAATTTTTTCAATTATAGCATACATAGACTTAATTTATAATAAGGTAACGAAATTAGAGTTCTGGGAGTTAGCTTTGATCAAAAGTTATTATTCTCTGCGCGCCTTACTCATATAACTAATTGAGTCCCTTAACAAGTTGGAACTTGTCATATCACCTTCAATTCTTTGGTCTGGGGGGTTTTTGAATATGCAAGTATAGAATGCTTTCTATTTAACTAATATTCAAGAACTCGCGGTACCGCTTGGTCGGTTGTCTGGGAATTTAATCTTTAAAATGTTTACGAACACTCTTAATGTTGTCCCTTGAAAAAAATCTATGAGTTAACATATCTAATACTAGAGTTTATTTCTTACAGCTTTATAACAGCCGGTACTATCTTCGGATTCTATTTGATTTTGTTTATTTGATAAATGTGTACCCACAAAAACTGTTTATTTGCCTCAAAGCGGTTGTCCATAGTTTTCGCCAAGGATTCGAACCCTTATTGCTGAGCGTGAATATTTATATAAATCTCTCCGACAAATTTTCATCCAATTAGTTTGCTTGGGTTTTTGTCCAAAGGGTTGGAGAATCTTATTTATAAACAGATTGTTTCCTACGTGGAGACTTACAGTCTACGAACTCCAATGCAATCCGGTTTTCGGAGTTCTTCTTTCTTGTGGAACCGCTATTTTAAAGATCACAAGCTATCTACTCAGTTTAATTTCGATAACCCCGCTTCTCTGCTTATAACTAATTTCTTTTAAAACCGTCGTCAGCATTTCAAAGTGCGTGATATATTATCTTCCTCACTACCATTTACACGTGGGGTACCTCAAGGGTCTATAATGGGTCCCCTGTTATTCAGCTTGTTCATCAATGACTTGCCGATGATGGCGCGCGATGCGAGTATCCATTTGTATGCTGATGATGTTCAGATTTACATAATGGTCTTCAATTAAATCCTAAAAAGTCTCAATTCATTAGCTTTAAAAATAGCGCCTCGATATCCCTCCAAATATATAGACTTTGACTTTATGTTTGTTTACTATTGAATAAGAAATAAAAATGAATATCTTTCACATATACGTGCATATTTTTAAAATAACACAACATCAATTTCGAACCCATTTTCTGATCAATGCGTTACTATGCTGGACTAAGGGGTTAGTGACTTATTGTTTTTTTGCAACGAGGCATTTCAATGGAAGAAAAAAAATTCAAATTGCAGAAAACCATGAGAAGTTCGCCAATGAAATTTTAAACTTGCTTATTTTGCTACAATTTTAAATCGTTGTTGTTTTGGGAGGGGGGAGATCCTCTAATGTGTAAATTATGTGAGTCCATACCTCGTCAATATATCGTAGATTTATTGTAGAATTCGGTCATAATATATGCAAAGGTATTAGGATTTTACAATTGAAAGTTATTTCACAAACTCTGGTATTAAAAATTGAAACTTAAAATTTCACAGTATGCACGTATATGTCCAAAGTAATGAGTTCGACTATCGCTTTTAAAGAATTGGTAAGTAAAATATAACTTATTTTAGCATATAAAATAGAACATGTATGTAAAAAAGTTGATGTCTCACTTTCTACAAGATAACTCCATTCCATTTATCATATATAAATGTATACCTTAATAAAAGGACACAACGATCCCGAACACACCTCATAAATCTAATCCATTTTACATCCAATTAATGTGACCGCATTATTCAAGTGCTCCATTCAAGCAGAAATAATTTAGTGTCAAATATTTTGCTGTGCAATTAGCTTAATGCATCCTTTTACCAGTTATAGTAGGCGACCACCACCACACCACGACACATAATATCCTTTAACAATAAAACACGATATTCAAGGCTTGAAACTTGTTGAATTTGTGCATTTATTTTCTTGTTGCATTTGCACTAAGAAACGAAAACACTCGGTACAAGGAAATGCGATAACAACAGGAAGGCAATTGCAAAGGAAACTTAAGCATTGTTCGCAAAGGACTTACCCCTGGTAAAGTTTGCTTTTCATGTAACGCACTCTGCGCGTTCGCCGCACTCTCTGGGTTGAAGTACGTCAGAAAAGCACAACCTGTAAAGAAGAGAAAAAAGTTAATCTTTTTTTTATTATCTGGTACCCGCTGAGTGCTTTCATCAAAGTGGTTGATTTCGGACAAAACGGAGACAAATTTCCATATTTATGGGTTGCCGGTGAACAAGACTTACTCCAATGTAAACTTTCTGTCTGACAAAACTTCTGAATGTATAACAGGCTGAATGCTAATTAAAACTTCCGCTCTTGCTGTGTCCTTCAGGTCTAGATACCTACATAGCTCCTTCGATACTCCCTAAGAAGTGGCACTCTTTTTACGTTCCCCGAATATTTATGTTGATTTATGGAATAATTTCGCTTCGAAGGGGCGCTTTGTGGAGTGAAAAAAGGGCCGCAGACATCCGGGTCGGACCACCGTTAAATTTAAGGGATGGTCTCATTCTTATTCTAGGTAAATTTTAAGGACTTCCACTTCTTGTGCTAATTTTAAAATTTGCATGTTTGCACTTATTACGAGCGGAACTTTTTTAATAACCGAAATTGGAAATTATTACACCCACGAACAGTGCCCCCAATTTAATTATGATAGCTCTTATATTAGAAAGAACCACGGCGATAACTCGTTCCGGAAATGTTTGAATGCCTTTTAGCATGCACACGACACTTGTTAGTTTCTTATGCATAATGCATATGTATAGGACGAATTTTTGGTCATATCAGGACTGGAGATCGACTCACCTGGTTCTCGGTTGTTGTTTGTAGAAAGGTTAGATAAAACTGAAGTGAATTTAGATAGTAAGGTCCATGCTTCCCATAACTATTTAAAACCTAACAATTATCTTAGTGATGCTAAATTTACGTTGTATCTGATATCTAGATATTTTTAAAAACTTTCGAATCTTGAAAACGTGAATATAAGTTCATTTGTCGCTGTCTTTGCACACCACACGTAAAGGTCAACTTGATATGCGTATCAAGTCTGATCTATCACAAAACAAAATTTGAACTCGAATTTAATCTAATCCAATTTACCTACCCCAGTGGTCGAGTGGGCTAAGGCACACATCTGTAGATTTTCTCCCCTGTTGGCGTGAGTTCGAATTCCGCACAGGACAAGGCAATTTTTCTGGGTACCAGTGGTTGAGACAGTTCTACTGGCAAGAATTATACTTAGGAACCCATTGGGATGTTGCACAGTAATAGTAGCATGCCAAAAATTGTGGCTCACTTGCAACATTTGTCAGGTTAAAAACAATTCCCAATCTCCCTTTCCCTAATTTCCTTTCGTCTAAAGGTGTGCTGTGTGCATCAGAGGATTGTCCCCTGAGCTTAGGCAAAAACCCTAAAAACAAATCAGAGTTTTGACTTTTCCAGACGTCCCCCTACACTCTTCGTTAGTCCTGAAGGAAAAGTGCAAAAGAAAGAGAAAACAGCAAAGTGAATCTATCGCAATCTAATATCAGTGGATAATTTCAATACCGCAGTTTCATAAATACATGATTTGAAAAGCCCTGGCTGCCATCGAGTTAGTAGTTGGTGGCCATCAACGTAGCCAAGAATTCACAAGTTAATACATACATTCCTCTAAAACCTTAGAGACAAAGCAGATTACGCTGATTTGTTTGAAATTCAAGGGAACCGCAAGGTAATGAAGAACACATCAGGCAACGAGGGGCCAAATTCGTCCAAACTCGCTCCATGAGAGGGAAAAGATCTGACATTGGGGGCATGACTCTGCACGGCAAAATTAGGAAATTACCGTAAAACAGAATTAGGAGAATTACCCGGTGTAGCGAAAAACCCATTCGGCTCGTTCGGAGAGAAACCGCATTCAGGTAGATCCTACCCAAAAACTCCAGCCTGTCTTAAGTGGCACAGTGTTTTAGTACTCAAACTAGTGTCGAGTGTCTGTGCATCATTAGAATCAGTAGTCCTCGTCATTGGCGGGGTGATCCTAGTTTGACACCTTACAGTGTAAAGAACAGCCAGCTACGTCAAAAAGACTAAGGTCAGCTCCCACGAATCGAACTGTGGATTGGCAGGAAACATGGTGAGGTGAACTACTACCAAACTTAGCAGACAGAGAGAAGATGCTGAGCATGCGTTAGGAAGACGGGCCCGGTATTGTAGAACGATCCACGGATCGGTTTTGGTTTATGGAAGATCGTCCACAAGTGACTTATTTCTCTTGTTTTAAAATATCTTATAAATTTGTGGACAACCTTTTGGACCTGACCATGTCCACTGATGACCCAAAAGCAGTTCCTAATATAGCATAAATCATATGCAAATACATCTTTACGAATATTTGCAATCAATCAATAATTTTGTGAAATTATGGTTCCGTGGTAAAACATTTGGACTCGAAGCGTCGAGGAACGAATCTTACTTCCTACTTCTAAATATCCTGACTGATCTCGGAATACATGTAATGCATTTAAGCAACTCCTGTCAGAATCAGATCAGAATTATGTTGGAGACATCCCTCATCATTGAGTTCAAATTAATTTGGTAACCATGTCATATTCCTCAACCGAATTCGTTAGCATTCAGTTTCATTGGCGTATATAAGGGAGGTACCCGGGGGCCGGAACAATGCTTAGAGCTTCTCAAATATTATTTAGGAATGATTATTTTCCGATATTATACCAATTTTTTTCCTGTGAACTATAATTTTATGTACTAAAAAATAAGATATGAACTTAACTTTTGGTTTGCTCTTTTTACACGTCCAAGCGTCAAAGCTTGCCCTCTTCTTGATAAATTCTGGCCGGTTCAATCTCTCCTGAGAGCACCACTTCAATTCACATTGCTTCTCAAGAGACAGCAGAATTGAAGAATGGAAGTTCAGTGACTTACAATTTTTTAGGTTTTTTTATGATGGACAGTCATGCCTTATCAGCTCATTGCTGGCTACAATAATAATTTACAAGAACACATCGCTGATTAGAAAGATCTCTATGTTAACATTATATGATTCTGCCAGTAGTTCCCTTCATAGTATAATAGAGTAAGCAGCTTTATCCAGCCAGTTCTTCGAAAATTATCCTCTAATCCAATCATTTATGCCTAATTCGAATCTAAAATTAAAGTATTTTTCCCTATCTCACTAAATATTACCACTCTATGTATACGTACATATTATTCACACAAATTATCACAGCTGCAGATTTTGGGTAGCCTCAAAAATTAGAAAAGACAAACGATGTCTGGACCCAACGTGAGTTTCCTTAATGATGTTAATTTGGCAGGGAATTCAAAAATTCATTTTTCTTATAATTCTCTTCAGCCAAATTGAACTGAAAATTGCTTTTGGACAGAAGTGCTAGTCAAATTTTAATGTTTTCCATAAATTTTGCTGGTCCTGTGTAATCATGCCAATTTCCAAAACACACTCCCTGCGTTTTAATATATGAGTTAAAAATTCCCGGAAAATTGATATTATTCTAAAATTTTTATAGAAAGTGGGTAATTTATCACTGAACTCAGTACCACTAATCTTTTTTCCAACTTACACCTCCTTAGATCCTCCTTGAAAGCATTCCAACTGCCTTAAAATATCGCGGGGTTCATTACTCTTCAAAGGATGAAGCAATCGGATTTCCAGCCGCTGAAATTTATAGCAGCTAAAGGAGGATTGAGTACTACTTTTACTGTTGATTCATTCATTTTATTTATTGAGGCCTATATCTCTTATTCTTAATTGGAAAACTTGACCCATATATTGAGCAAATGATCAAATGAGCATGCCAGAAGGACAAAGGTGATTCATACGAAAATCATAGCACCGTAACTGGTAGAGTGCAATTGAAAACCAATTGCCTAAAAAACTTTCCATACCCATACAACGATTAAGCAATTTTCTACGTGAAATTCAAACGTCAACATCATTAGGAGATTTTAAAGGTGAATTATTACCGATTCGACCATAACAACCCTTAAGGACCGTCTTGAGAAAATCGGCGCTGGGTGGAGGTGAAGTGCTCTCCAAGTTTTCAAAACGTGTGGTTCAATTGTTTTCGACTTATAGCCCGGCATTGGCACACCAGTAGCCGAACATAACTTTATCTACATAACTATGTTAAGTGCAACTTAGACATGAAATATTCAACTGTAACACTTAGACTTTCGACAACTTATTCTGCCCCAACAGTCACAACTGAGCACAAGCTGTTAAACGTACGGGAACAGAGAGATTTCTATAGAATCCATGCATGAGTAGATGCACATAAATTGCCCAGTGGATGGGTGGATAGCCGTTGCCGGAGCTGGAGTATTCACTAGATTTATAATTTGTGACTTGACTCCTTGAGAGTTCTTAGCATATGTGTCACATGGGTTGCAAATGAACAATTACGTTTTCCGTACCTTTAACGACTTTGCTTGTCCTTTTGTAATGGCCCCATAGAAGCGGAAATCTTGTGCAGCCCTTTAGAGGCACTGCTTCCAAATACGAACGACTGTTAGATTCGTCCAGATTAAGTTGTACTTGAATGAATTAGTACTGTCTCGGGGGTAATTAAGTATTACTTCCGGAATTAACGAAATCCCAGTGACAATGCCTTAAATTTTGAGATTTCAATGAAATGAGATGAGTAAATATAGAGCTGGAAAATTCTGAATGGGGCCGCTTTAGGAAATGAATGTGGAAAAAGGAACTTTTGGAAATTGGTGGGATTTTTTTTACAGAGCTTTGTCTAAATTTGCTTTGTCAGGTATTTAAACTAAAACTAGGTAGTGGTTCTTTTAGAAAGATTTGCATAAAATACGATATTAATTTGTTGATTCTATAGGGGTTCAAATCCCTTGTTTCAGTTAACTGAGTATGGATTGCTCTATTACTGTATCAGACCCCAGCATAAATACAGCTTTCCACTTAAATACTTATACCGCTTCCTTTTATTGCTTGGTTAGGACCCATTTTTCCAAACCATCATTTACAATAGATCTGGTTGCCGGTAGGAACATGCCCCACTTCAATTTATGCGAAGGGAGTTGCGAGCTTAGCAGCGTTCTCACCAAATAAAAGACCGTTACTACTGTGAAGTGGGTCCGTATTCACTCAATAAATTTAGTCAGCTGCTAACCAAATCTAACAACCAATCAATACTTTTGGCTACGGTTTTTTAATTTTTTTATTCGTAGCATTTTATCTACTGCGACCAGTTTTGACTATAAAATCGTAATTAAAGGGTTGCGAGCACAGTTTGTTAAAAACTCAAGACTTTTCTTAAATTCTTAAGGTAGATACTATGCAGGCTCCACCAGTTCTCTCCGTATGTAATTCTACCCAATAGCCGCTTTGTTCCTCACGCATGAGGTTCAGAAAGTATTCGCGTATTATGACGTTTCTAAAACCACCGGGCCACCACCAACACCGATGCCATCAATCTCAGCCCTGTTTCTCAAGTGCTGCGCCTCTTCCCTAGTAAAATATCTGAGGGAAATATTTCAGTTATCATATTCAGAAGGCATTTTTCCATCATTATGGAACCTATTCAATGTCCAACCAACTCCTAGGCAGGAGATCTATCTAACTATAGGCCAATAGCAATCACACAAGGTTTTAGTCTTTTATCAACGCACAATTGATGAAGTACGTTGAGTCATTCCACCCAATTCACGATCGTCAATAGGACTTCCGACCCGAACTTGGCGACTTGATGACGATCTTTACAGAGCGTTAGCATCATAGGCACCACAGCTTCGGCAAATCGGAAGTGGTTGTGTTGGATATTTCGAAGTCCTTTGACAGAGTCCGATACTTTGCCATTTTATTTCAAACTACCAGAATTTTGTCGCTCCTTACTTGGATTGGATATGTCCTTTATGAGCGCTTCATCCGTGTTACTCTGGACGGAGTTATCTTCAACGCTTATAATATCAATCCCGCTTACTGCAGGGGTCTGTGTTGTCTCCCACTCTCTTTCTGCATGGACAAATTTTTGATACCACACCGAGAATACCGCATCGGGAGCAAAATATTGCTGGGCGTTCTTATCCTGCGATTGTCTATGGCCTCCTTGTCCACATCTCCAATAACCCTCCCTCCAATTGTAGTTCGGCTTGATTGGTAGGGTCTTAATCCTGTTTGGACTGTATAAATTAACATGGGGATTTTTCTAAGGCTGGAATCACATCCGTTTTCTCTGGATCAGTTGAATCTTAATTAACTCTCCGAGATTTTCAAAGTTTATTCTACGTATGTGGAGACGATAGTATAGATTATCATAAATCTACTCTAGGTGATCGTCTGATCTCAAATGCCAACGCATTTAAGATGGATGCTGGTAACAAAATCTTAAACTCTTTCTCCATTCCTTTAAATACGAGTTCGGATTTGCTCTGCTAATTTTTCAAGCAATAAAAATGCTTTGAAAGCCTCCTCAAAGTCTTTCCATCCAATTCATTTCTATCGGTTATTCCAATACCATGCCAGGGCACTTCTCGTAAACTCGCTCTAGAAGTCCTAGAGGATCCTGCCCTTCATCGAATCTCACATTCCATTTCTGTACTTTATCTATGATTTCGCCGTCGGTCAACGGAGACTGTTTCGGTGCACAAAATACCTCTCTTGATTGGGTTTGTTGATTCCTCTGGCTAGTTAGTAAGTATAATCTATAGCCCTCACCACTTCCGGAGCGTATAAATATAATTGACAACCAGCAACCACAGCCAAGATGAGAATACACCCTTGCGGGTGTTACTTGTGTTACGATGAATTGTTAGATGTAAGTAAAATAAAAAGGAAGTGTAGTGGCATCACTGCTTCAGATTTATCCGTAAGGTCTTCGTAAGTTGCAGGTATTATCCATTGTTGCTACCCAGGAAGTTCGTCACCCTGATTAAGAGATCGCATTCCGTTAGCGTCCAAGTTACCGAACTATCAATCACCATCCGAAATATTTTCATATTCTTAAAAGAATATCAACACTAAATTGGTTTAACCAATAATACAAACTGGATGAGGAGAGGATAGTAAGGCGAGGAAGCAATTCACAATGCAATAACTCTTTCTAACAAAAAGTTTTATTTTGATACTATTTTCTTACTGAACTACACGTTTTTAACTTTTTCAGATTCAGTAATAACTTACATTTAAGGAATTCTCTATTCTGTTCCTCATAATATAAACAGGAAAGGCTTTGGCTACAACAAAGCTACAGGAAATTCATAATTTACCAAACGCCCACATAGATTACTTGAGAATGCTCTCCGCATCTCTTTATCGTTGGCAGAATTCAGAGAAGTCCTGAGACATTTAAAGGAGTTTAGAATGAAACTCTGCCTAGAGCTTTGTATAGAGTAGGCTGCCGCTTACGTTAATATCTGTTTAATTATTTAAAGCCCCACATATTGTGAGATTTACTTCTAATTCTGGACTTTTAACCACGAGCTGTAAGTTATCACCCTATCCAGGAATTCGCTTGGATTTGTTATACGAAGGGTGCAATTTCAAAAGACGTTAAGTCCATTTAGGTAAGTTTTCAAATTTTCGTTAGTTTGCGTAAGGAACAAAGAAGTTTCTATAGTTCGTAAGAGAAATATTTTATTGTACACTATCTGCATTCTTCTATATCCTGCATATAATACCGGCTCCTGTTAAAATTAATTTGGAAAAAATGCAATGGTTTGTGTTATTCTTGACGTTTACTGTAACATTCAACCCGTCTTATACAGCTTTACTAGATACATATTTTGCTTGCATTGCAGCAGATTAAGTCTGCCCAATGCTCCAGAACTCATTAAAACAACTTCAATATTCATTACGGCAGACAACGTCATTTTCATTCCCGTACATTTGTAAGGATGTAATGAATCCTGTGTTTTTATGTCGCAATATTTTGTTTTTAAGTATTACCCATTATCTGATTGAATCTTAAAAAACACGCAACGTTGACCATTTATGGAAATTTATTAATTTTCAATTTAAATGCAACCTGGACGCTACGCCATTTTTGCTGAATATTCAGTGTGAACCAGAATCGGATGACTTCAGTGAATTTTCACTTCGTGTGCATTTTTTTCGTAATTTATTACATTTAATTCCTGACAACTCCAACGTACTTAAAAGGATTGCATGAATTAAATCAGACATAAAAGACGAATTGTATCCCCCACACCTCAACGCATCGGGGTACGAATTTTGAATGCTGAATTCCTTCTATGTGTAATTTGCGACTAGATCCTGCAATTTGATGGACAATGCAAAGCTCGTCTAGTACTCGAGGGCTGTACAGCGCCATGGGGTAGTCGAATAAACAAATCCATACAAGTACTGGGCACACACACAAAACACTCACTTTAACCACTTAGTCTCAGTTATCTAATTAATTGCGCCGACATGATGGATAATCATTTTTATTTAAATTTCAAAGTCAAAACAAAATGGTAGCGAGCCTCAATAAAGCGACAACGCTTAGCGCGCGCCATGCAGCTCTGAGAAGTATAATACATTTGCTCTCATTTGCATTAAACCGTAATTAATGCCCTGCCCTCATTTATCCTGGCCGGGTACTTGTGTATATGTGTGAACACGGATGTGGTTAAGTAGTATTTTGTGTCTCCTGAATTATTTGCACAATTGTGGTAATCTCTTCTTAATATGTTAATTTCAGGGGATTTATGTGAAAATGCTATTCACACGAAAAGTTAATTACGACCTAAGTCGACACTGGCGCACACTTGCACAACAATTTAAATTTTGTTTCGCTTTATCTTCGGGCAGAGCAGCAAAAGGATAACAACACAAGCCAAAAGTATGGAGGGACGTAAAAGTGGCTGGGCTCACTTTTTAATTACAAACCCTCGTCCAAATGGAATAAAACGACCTCACGTAGGTGAGTCTGAGCTTTTTCGGTGCATACCATACGTGACAAAGTAATTTTGTGAAAAATTCAAAGAGTACCACTTCAGGTCCAATTAAGCTATTACACATACCCTCGGAGGTAATTAGCAATTACAAATGAAGGATTACTGCACAACACACTGGCATGGAAAACGCATTATTAAGAAAGGCGTTAGGGAGCAATCTATTGTCCGGTTAGCAGTGCCAGGTGTAATGGGTTCCATTCTGAACCACATTTGTACCACAGATTGTAGAAAATACTAAAAGCTAAAATATATTTTTAGACAGCGTAACGTGCGAAACCACCAGCACAATTTTATAATTTTACTTATGCGAAATGTAATTCGCTGGATGAATGTGCCCCAATAGTGGAGTAATTAGAGTTAGAGAACTCCACTAATTACAACTACATTATTACAATGAATTACATGCAAATGCCACTCACTTAGTGCCACACTGAAGAACAGGGATTATTGTTGTGAATCATGACCCTTATTCTCTTATGAAAAGCAATGACTCTCGGCTTCTTGAATTGCCCATACTTTCTTCAAATAAATTCTCCATGTTCGCCGATTTAATAGAACTTTTACAGTACCTTAATAGAAGGGAGATATAAAGTTTGTAATCTTCTGTTTGAGCAGGGTAGAATATGCCCACAATGAGTTCGGTCAGTGAAAAAGGCGGTCTTTTAAATATCGCCTGTGCAAACAAGAAGGAGGCAAAAATTTGGCTGACTACAGTGGTTGAACTCATGTCCTGAGGGAGTTCACACCAAAGCTCACTATGTATACCATACCAGGATAGTATCAAAGTTATGGGCACATAAAGACATCCTTTCGAATTTTCGTATTCAAGGCTACTTGAGAACACGTACAATTCCGAGGAAATTCTCTTCAAGCTGTTAATCCAAAAAAAAACAACTTTTAAATGAAAATCGCTAGAAGGAGAAGGAATGTGCTCACTGCAAGGGTTTTCGGCCGTCAACAATTCAAGATCAATGGGTAACTAAAGCAAAATTCAGTGGGTTGCAAAATTCAGTGGTTAGACTCTTGAATTTTGTGGGTGCTTTACCACCAATTAGGCCTTGTATTCTCTAAAATATAACTACGTCTCTCAACTAATTTCCATCGGAAGACTTAGCACTGGAAAAAAAAATACAACACAGTCTGCCCTTCCTAAAACCCAAATGGAAAATTAGAGTAGAGTCGCGTAACTCTGTGAGTTCACGATTTTCCAGCTATTCTCCAGGTTTTATTAAATTACGTTAGGAAAACCGAACTGCTTTCGACCCACATATCAAAACAGATCCAATTGCTTCACCGAGTATGCCGTTCTACAACAGACAGAAGTCGAAGTATTACAAGCGATCTCACCTAAGAGAAAAGCTTGTTGCCGTATATAATATGGGTAGGTATCTATTATGTTTAGTTATAAATATGTCCCAAATATGTCCCCAAATGTTCAGCAAATGGCACGTGTTAAAACATATTTGTCTACATATGTCTCTAGGAAAAGTCGTCGGTTTCCAAACTAGATGTGCTCTAATGTCCAACTTTCTAAAATTAATGTCAAAAATTTAATATTTTATACTTCGTCCTGCAAAATTATTCCTCTAAAGTTTTTTTGCAGGTTGCGCTCTTCAAGTGCCTCTCAAAAAAAATCTCGTCGGTATCTTCAGCCATTCAAAAGATATTAACATTAATAGAAGGTCAGACAACATCGACTCTTCGACAATTTTGTGCCTGGATTAAACGTATGACAGCACGACCAACATTTCTACCCGGTGGCTTTCTTCATTTTGACTCCACGTTTTTGGATTTTGGCTTCCGTACTTTGGATTTCAATTTAAATTAGTAACTACGGCTTTGATTTGGATTTCGATTTTGATTATGAACTGGACTTTGACTATGATTTCGACTTTGGCTAGGATATTGGATTTGGTAAGGATTTCGGCTTAACTTTGAATTTCTGCTTTGACTAGGATTTCAGTTTCGATTTTCATTTCCCTAGATGTCGACATTCACGAATGAAGGATATTTACGAACAAGCTCGAAGAAACACTGTAGAAACGCAAACGATATATCAACACAGATATCCCGAAAGAAGAACTCCACATCGAAACAGTCTTGAGGAATGCGATCCTTAAGTTATCGATCTGTCGATTGTGGCAGACAAAGGTTCAGACGCGCACAGGATCATCTGATAAAGAGAAAAGGATGACATTGTTCCAATGGTCGTTTCACGAAAACCAGATTGATCCTGGATTCTTCTCAATAAGGACCGTTTCTCAATCCTATGGACTTTTATTTCTAGGCCCCCTTGAAGAATCTGATCTAACCCCGATCAGTTGATTCTAGGGATCAATTTTTAGAAAGAATAACTTTGGCCTGTGAGAGAGTGCATGCGTATCAGTATGGTGAATACGTAGATCAACCCTCTAAGTGTTGCTCACTCCATGGTAAGAGCTTTCCTTCTAGATGGTCAGTTCCAGAGCTTAATTCCCTCTTGTAGCCTGTCGGTAGGCTGTCATATGTTCCCTTCCAATTTGATATTCCTTTGCAAATGATTTCAAGATTAGGTCTTTCACCATGTCTCCCGCAAAGGCGAAATACAGTTCCGGATATTGGAACTTCACAACTGCCCCGTGTTTTATTAAGTTTCCAATTTCTTTCTATTCCTATACGTCCTCTAATCTATTGAAGAGCTACGTGATTTTTCACAATACAGCAGTTAAGTTTTTGCACATATTCGATCAATAGGGAAGAATTAAACTCCATCCGATTCACGCATCTCACCACTGCTAGCTCTAGTATCATAAGGATCTTACCTCCTTACCCGTGAACCTCCCTTAAGTAATCTAACGCAAGAAATAGAGCAAGCATCTTTGTCTATCAAACCGACATACCGACGTACATCTCCCCGAGCTTACATAACAGTGTAGATTTAGACCTTCACATAAGATCCCTGCATCTTCCCTGCCGTCTTTCCTGCATATATCCATGAATTTAAAAAAATAAGGTAAGGATCTTGTGAAACCTTTCAGTTATCATGACCCTCTGGGTCTTGTCCTTGGGTATGCTGAGTTCTTCGATCTCAATTAAGTGACCCAGTATTTTCCTATGCCAGCGTTCAGTATCTAACGAGCATTGGTTACCCTCCCGCCGCATGCTGAGTACCGCCCAAGTGCCACCTTTTTCTTTGTAATTTCTTTGTACCTCATCCAGTCGTCGCCTAACGGTTAGCGACTGGAAACCCTACATTAGTTAACACACTCTGCTACATTAATGTGAGACCAATATCGTTTTGCTGATTTCTCTTCAACATCATGTTTCCAAGTCAGATCCGAATCCGTAAATTTATCCCAGAAAAGTTGATCTCTAATCCAAAGATCGTGGTTCAAGCTCTGCATCCTATATCTTCCAAGTGAAAGATATCGTTTTATCATTTTAAATTTGAAAACCTGATCTTTAGTGACTTTTGTACTAACTTCTGAAATGAAATCCGCGTTCGAACAGTAATCCCTCCACTATTCCTTTTGCTATCGTCGAAAGGCTTTTTCCAACTCCCTCTTCTTCTGCTTTAGTTCTCCCATGCCTTCGGTTCATTACTCCTAATAGCATACTTAAAGGGTCTTCTCATCCCTTTCTTCAGTCCCTCCACTTGACTATACCACGAAGGACTGGGATTCGAATTGTCTACTGAAGTAAGAGGATAAGGCTTACCAAAATGCATCATTCATAGCTGAAATTGTTAATATGGTTGTAGGTGTGTTCCTCGTCTTTTCTTTTAGACTGGTCTCGGTATACATCGTCACATCCATAATCTGAGGAATCCTACACTACAAATAGAGAATTCAGATTACATTTAAAACAAAGTATAAAGAAATTGCCTAAAACTCAATAACAATATTAAAAACGACCTTACGAAATACTTTCCCTTCTTCAAGAAATATTTAAAAATTTCAATAAAAATTTCCCATCGGAGTTCAATTGGTGAATAGCAAACGACAGGATATTCCATTCCCAGACAGTCTGAAGAAGATAAGAACTACCATGTTTCGATATGTTGCAACACAGAATCTGTATATTTCTATTTTTATTTCGACTGCACTATAAGAAACTAAGGTATTCAGGTTAGTGACCATACAAAATTTTATAGAGGACTTTTTCTATTGAAAAAAAGATTGAGATGAGACTTTCACCCACCACGCAGTTTACTAGACCAGAGAAATTAACTGCTACTGAGAAGCAACTTTTTAAAAATTTCGTATGGCCTGGAATGGCGACAGAAACAAAAGTCGCTTTCAATTGGTATTGTGGTATTCATATTAAAGAAACCCGGTTAAAATTCATAATACTGTATTTGCTACTATGACTCCTATACATGACTGACTTATTCTAGTTCCTAATCTAGTTCTTATCTCTAAATACAAATTCATAATGTGTTGCCAGGTGTACATTTCTATCACACCTCCCCCTATAGTAAATATCAACAATTACTAATTACATTTCCAAAATTCAAATTTTCCTAACAGTGAGTGAATATTATTTTCCAAAGGTTTCCCAATTTGTACTACATCCTCTTACTTTGCTCGCTTAAGAATTCAAGGTAAGCCTTAACTCCTAATACATATATTTCTAGATTTGTATTTCTTTACTACGCTCGACTTATCTAATTATGCATAGATATTTAGTGTTTTGTGATCCATTGATTATTGCTTCCCTACAGTTTATTGCTTCTTACTAATCTTTCTTTTTCCTATTTTGTGAACTTTCAATTAAGAGATATATTTTCGTTTTTTTTACAAAGGTATCCAGCCTATGAGTCTTGTTTCTCTTTTTTCTCGCTTTTTTTTTACATTGCTCGCAGGAAACGCGAATTTCTTCTCAACATTATTCCATTTCCCAATTTAATCCAATATGATCTCGGTGCACGATCCTTACCAGTAATGACTGCCTCTATCCAAGTTTTCCCTTCCTTGTACCACACTTTTTGACCTACTGCTAAACCTTCTCTGTATCTCGCACTCCGGTTATAATATAGTTTCCTTTTCTCTGTTCGTTTCCCTAAATATTGTTTCGCTAGTTCGTCCCTTGGTTTCCTGAATAAAGTTTCTTTTGCAGGAAGAAGGGTTCTGGTTTTCCTACCAAATAAGAGTTCTACCGGTGACCATTTCATTCCTTTGATTGGCATATTTCTATATTCCAATAGCGTTGTCCAGAATTCACTTCTTTCCTCCTTTGCTTTCTTCATGAGTAGTTTCGCAACTTTTACACAACTCTCAGCAAAACCATTTGATTGGGGGTACCGGGGACTCGTGGTTACTATTGTCATGTCAATTTCTTCTGCAAACTTTTTAAAAGCATGAGAACCAAAGGGCATATTATCTGCCACTAGTATCCGAGGTATTCCATGAACAGAAAATATGTTTTTTAATTTATTTATTATTTCAATTGCATTTTTCCTGTTCAGTGGTACGATGTCTAAATATTTCGAGAAATAGTCTGCAATGACAAGGTAATTTTTACCACCTAATTCCATAATATCTGCTCCTACTTTAACATAAGGGATATTAGGGACCTCATGTGGAATCATCGGTTCCTTTATGTTAGATGTCCTAAATTTCTGGCATACTTGACATTTAGCTACCATTTGCTCAATCTGTTCATTTAAACCAGGCCAGAATAGTAAAGTGCGTGCGCGAGCTTTTGTTTTCTCTATTCCCATATGTGCCTTGTGTAGTTGTTCCAGAACACTTTTTCTTAACGAGGCGGGAACGAAAATTCTGTCGTCGAAGAATATTAAATTATTTTCAATGTAGAGATTATTTTTGAATTTCCAGTAATATTTTAAACAATCCTCTAGATTAGATTTCTTTTCAGGCCAACCCTCTTTTATTACTTTTAGCAACTTACTCAGAATTTCATCCGTCCTAGTTTCCTTTTCGAATAGCAGTTTTTTCTCTTCACTGACGTTTATTGAGTGCACTACTTCATTTAAATCCTTTATTTCCGGTTCTTGTGGTACTTTAGAATAATTCCTAGATAGTAGATCTGAGACAAACATTTCTTTTCCGGGGGAATGCCGCAATTTAATTTCATATTTCAATAATTTCATTTTCATCCTTTGTAATCGTGCCGAGGGTATTTGTCCCACTTCTTTAGATAAGATTCCCAATAGCGGCTTGTGATCTGTTATTATTGTAACCTTCCGACCATAGATAAACTTGTGATATTTATTGCACGCAAATACTATTGCAAGTAGTTCCTTTTCTACCTGCGCATAGTTTGTTTCTGTAGGTGTTAGGCTGCGTGATGCGAAACTTACGGGCTTGTTGCCTTGAATCAAACAACATCCCAGACCA
>QYTT01084206.1:0-49581 GCA_006980735.1 Dasypogon diadema
TTTCGTGAGGGAATAACGTGTTAAAATGCATTTGTCGGGAGAGAGCTTTTAAATAGGGCTGGTCGTCGGTGACCCCGATGGCATTCAATGTATTAATAGAAAGACCAAGTACGCTTTACTCGATCCACAGAAGAGACGCCAAATCAGAAGTCTTATCATAAAAGAGAAATACATTTACGAAAATGAAATCTTAAGCTACGTCATATCGTATGTATGTCGTATAACTGTTCTTCTCGATATCTTAAGGCAAGCATTTCACGCATTTCTCATTTTGAGAAATGTTTCTTCTCTTTTCAGGCTGACTATAAGAAATAGATATCTAGGTTCTCACGTACACATTTTCCATCCCAGGTTAGGTTCTAATAAATCTGGTAGATTGCGGACCGCCGGTAATGTTTTTAATACTAAATTTACCGAAAACAAAGCATCATTATGATGCAACAATTGTCGTAGTTCCTTTTGGGTTAACTTGAATCCATGAAATTTTAATTCCAGTTTGATACTTTAGATACACGAGAATATTGGCTTCCACATATTTTGTGCATGTAATGGTAGCTAACTTAATCCCCAGTAACTGTAATCCAATCTGAATTTAATTTTGGTAAATGGAGCTGTTTCCCAATATCCTCCATGTGGAGCAACCACAAACAAAAGCTATCCCCCATTAATCGACATTTGATTGATTAGTCCAGAGAAGTTGTTGGCAAACAGCTTATTGAACAAACCATCAATTCTGTAACCTGGACTCTCTTCTGGCACCGGGATTTTATCCCAGGGAAATCGTTTTCTTAAAAGCACCTCCATACAAGAGGTGTCATCTGTCATCCAGAATGACAAGTAGGACCTCCTATTAATTTCTTATGACCAGTGACCAATTTTCTGAAATGATGCGTGATTGTTACTTTCATTCGACGTTAACAGGGAACGACTACACAGGCAATGGACTTGAACTTGGCATCTACTATCTTTAGGCTTTCAACGTGCCCTCCGGGTGTGAACTTGATTTTCGTGAAGAAAACTCTGTGGGTGATGAAAAAGTTTTTATTGTTCACCTGTTTATTTCCACATTTTTCCTCAATCAGAACAAATTTAATGTAATGGGGACCACCTTCTGCTTACTTAATGATCAACAAAATTTCTTTGATAATTATAGGAAATGAAGTCACAGGCCACTTTTTCGTGATTATGTGGAAGCCATACAATGCGTGGCATGCGGTGAACATAATCGAGCAATAACCACGAAAACTTGGTAGATTTTTGTTAAGACACGAAAAAGTTAGGGAATATCGTTATGCTCTTGGATTATATTTAACGGTGCTCTGTAGAATAAGTACTCACAATTATGGATATTAATTTAGTTTCTAGGAGATATAAACTGGAGTAGAGTCATAGGTGACATAGGCTCAAGTTGTTTCTTCAAAATGCAATTAATCGATGGCAAAAGGGTTCAGTCCTACTGTAGTTGAATATACAGGGTGTTCCTCTCATTTGGTAAAATCTTTTACCTGTCGATAAAATAAAATGGTAAAAAATTGTTCCAAAAGAGGAGTCGATAATATATTATCGTTACTGGGATATATCGATAAATTAAGTACAAGCACCGCTCAGGTGATACCCTTTCCTTGTAGTGTATAACTTTTCTTGTTATAAACATAGACTTTTGTCTTTTTGCTTGTTAGAGATTTTTGTCCAGCTGCTAAGCTGGACGAGATGGATTGGCCAATTAAACGTGTGTATCACCAAGAACAGCTACAGTGTGTGACCGGGCCATAGAGATAGAAGGAATAGAGAGGGAATGCTTGCTTGTAAAATAGCACAAATTTTTATATAACCTCAGAAGTGCGCCATAAACTTCCCAAGCGTTTCTCGATTTGTTCCACTGCAATTATTGTTTAAGAAAATTGCATGTGTAACAAAAAAAATGTGTTACTCTGTGTTTTTTAAATATATGCGTTTAAAACCATAAATTACTTCATTTTTAAAAACCCCGAATTAATTTTTTAAATTATATACAAAATTATATTTGGTCTATATCTGTCTATTTTCTGCATGTCATTTAAAATATGATTCAATTTTCGGATTTTTTGTTGTGTAGAGCACAATAAAAAGACAGGGTTGAATGAAATTAAATTCTAAATTTTTCTTTGGATTCTAAATTTGGAAGTTAGAACATTTACTTTTTTAAATATATATATTTTTATTTACTTAACATTGAACAATATCTAGATTCCGATTACAGTTCAGTTTGACTTTAAAGATTGAAAGAGATGAATGCATCGACTTCAAAAATTTGTGCCATTTTCTTGAAGACAACTTGTACGGGTCGTCGTCTCCATATATTCATCTCAGTGGACGGGCCTTATAGTATTGTATTTAAATACACATGTGTCTGTGTCCGTGTCTGTTTCTAAGCAAATATCATAACTCTTCAGGTATTTTTCGAAGTGAATTTCAATTTCAAAATTTAATTCAATCATAACTCTATTAGCGAAATGTCTAAAGAGGGACTTGTCCCCATTACATGGGGTTGCACCTCTTTTGTATCGATTAAGATAATATATATAGTAATATATAATCAGGCTTATTGTAACCTATGTTTCGAAAGCATTGCTCTCGATACGTCGCAAAAAGAAAAGTGATAGATAATAAATTTAATAAAGTGATAGATAATAAATTTAATAAAATATGCAAGGTTATATGTACAAAATGAGCAACCTTTACGACTACTAACTAAATACAACACAAAGATTCCTTGTATGTCATCAAATCACTGGACATCTGCTTCTGAATACCACCTGTTCCTTCATCTTGGCTCTATAACTAAGTTAGATTTTATTAAATTTATTATGTTGAAAATTTGTATGACTGCAACAACTAAAAATAATTACCTGGAAATATAGTTACTATATTCATAAAAAATATACCAGAGAAGCAATGAAAATATTTAGAAATTATTAATTAGTCCCACTGTTCTATAACAAGGCGAAAACCTTGAAAATAGATACTGTACCATTCTGGTTCTTAATAAAGATTCTTCAATTTATTCGGGGGATATACAAGTCTGGATTAAATATAAGTGATATAGGCAATTTCATGTTTAAGCTGGTACTCAAACAAGTGTTACATATGTGGACACATGATACACTTTCGGCAAGTTCTTGGCAATTATTGACGATTTCTTGTTAGTCTCCTTTTTTCCCAAAATTGACTCAACTTTATAACACACATTGACTCATACAGCCTACCAGACTTTAGCTCAGACATTCTTCCATTGCAAATTTTTTTGGAGAGTACATTAAACAAATATTAAACTGAATTACACCTTTTTATCTATAATACTCTCGCAGATTAAGGAACATGTTTTTCGTGAATACTAATGAAAGAAGTCATAACACGTATAAATACAGAATAAATCATACTAAATGGCAATTTAACCAAGGCGTTAAACAGAAAGCATGAACATTTGGACTCCCATAAAATTCTCAAGTTTAAACGGTGGAATTCAAATCACCACAATTTACCCTTTAACGGGCAGAGGGATTTTGAAAACATCAATAAAAGATACGTTTTCGTTTGAATTCTTTATTTGCTTCTGATCATTTATAAAAGAAAAACCAATTCGGACAAGAAAAAATAAAGAATTGTCAGTTCTTAGAAAAATATTCTTAATGAAATGCTGCACTGCGGTATTCGGTATACCATGATTCTGCTTAGGATAGGTCAGAATGTAGACTGAGACCGGGACAATTTTTAAACCCAAGATGTAGGGTATTATAGCTTTGAGAAACCATTGTTAAGGCATAAAAATATCTATGTTACATCGTTCAGTAGATGCCGGCCTTTCTGTTCGTCCATCTGTCTGCCTTACTGTCCGTCTGTTTGTCCCTTGAATCAATACTCAGTAATTACACATTTTCGGAAAAGCTATTTGAGACGAAAGTGCAACACAAAAAGAGGTACTTAAACATTGGTGGCTTTAATTACTCTCAAAGAGGAGTAAAATTGTTCTATTAGCACGTTAAGTCGCTCTAAATAGCTGAAGTCGGCTTTCTTGCAGACTTAACCTGTTCAACGTTCTTTCAAGTCTTACCTGTTGGCAAGTGAGTGAATTCAACCTGGTTGTAAATAGAAGGTGCTTAATTCTGAACATAGAATTTTTCCATTCAATACTTAAGGAAGAAATTAAGCCATTTCTATGGCTGTTTAAATATCAAATCTTGCGTTTGTTTCATTCGACACAATTTTTAAGCATAATACTCCTGCAATTACTCTTGCTATTAATAGCTCCAAGAATATACTCTAGTTAACAAATAGAACGTCCACCGAAGCAAACTTAGACTTTCCTAAGGATTGCAAATGGAAAAAATATTATTCCAGACGTCTAAAATTTCTATTAAAAAAAAGAGGTATTAAATTTGAAGGGCACTCAATGTGCATTTAATTCCAAATTCTGTCTACACCGCCAGACAGATATACTTAATTCGTGGAAAAAGAGGAATCCATCTCGAACCCTTCCCGTCCAGGTTTCCATGGCGAGTTAAACGAAATGGAAAGATTAAAGTAAAAATAATTTTTAATTTGCAAGAAAATAAAAATGACAAAAAACCTGAGCACGGAATTTATGTCTTTCGCTGTGCAGAAATCACATTTGGCTGTTTTAAAATCTAAAGTAAAATTGAAAAGAAGAAGAAATCAAGAAAAATCGCATTCGCAAACAACCGCCTTCACAACCGCAAAGAAATATGTTTTGCATTTTCCCCAGGGATTTTTTAATTTTCATTTTCCAAAGGTTCTCTTAACGCTAAAGTGTGCCGGAAGGGAGAAAGCTTATAAATCTCAATTCGGCCCGGAAATTCAAATTATATGAATGCAGAGGGTCGTCGGTCGGGGTGCGGTCAGGATGCCATGCCGTACTTCCTCTATTCAGGGAGTCGTCTTCTATATAAAATTCAAAAAGAAAGAATGCCTGGCAAAATGCACGCCACTACCCCCTTTTATTATGCTACGCCCTAAAAGGAGCCTTGGGCTTGAATCTCTAGTGCGGTACCTGCTGTTTCGTTGCGAGATCGTTTTGGTGCGATTTTATGACTTAATTTAGCAACTTTGTTGAATGGAGATCCTTGGACGGGGCTCATGTGACCTCAGCCAATGACCGAACATGCATTTACGCCTCCACACAATGGTGTTGCGGAAAAATCTTTTGTTCAGCGCACTTTTGTGTCAGTACCACTTCCCGCTTCACGTAGTTTCATTATTTCGTGTCTGCACATAATTTAACGCTTGACTTCTCACATTTTCTGTCACCAGGTGTTGGAGTTATTCTTGTAACGGTCAGTGGAGCTGCTTGGCGTATGACTGCACCAGGTGGTCCGCCATGCTTGGGGTTCGGTTCAACCGTTGACCTGGGTCGCTGTGGTCGCCGTCCATGCAGCAGCAGAGGAGCACCCCATGGACTGCTTTATCCAGAATTTCAACACCGACCTCCACCTCCATCCTACCAGGCCAGTATGCAGGAATACAGACTCAGGTAATTAATCATATCAGCAACCCATTGTTGTTTACCGTAGCTCCCAGAATTCTGGTAATTATATTCCTCCAGCATCCAATCTTTACCATCATTTTACCCCTAGAAAATTCCTGACGGAAGTTTGCCTCGTTTCCTTTCCAATGCGGGATACAATTAATGATTTGGCCCCCGTTCACTACCCTCACCACATACTGCACCACTATCACTCCTTGTGGCACCTCGATTAACGGAAAATTTTCTCTTTTTGTTACAGATTGCTGCTCTTAGACCGGGATCGGCAGAATGGCGTCGTGAGGGGTGGCTCACCCCCACCCACATATCGATCGCATGCTGGTAGTTTGCTAAGGTAAAAACATCCCAATAAATTTTCTGCAGGCATCGTCTGTGCAGGGATGCTGTGTGGCTGAAGATGCGAATTGTGCATGTCAAATAAATTCGGGGGCTCTAATGAATTAGTCGCTGGAGTCTATGTATCTGTATTTGGCAGGATGTCGAACATGAGTGAAAAACTTCCAACCTGAATGAGCCCTTGTAAGGACGCACCTTCCATTCCACGAAGGTTTAGAGAAGTTTCTTGCAAACTGAAAAGTTCTGGCACAGTGTGTAGTTGTTGCTTTGGGATGTTGTTGCTGAAGCTTAGTAACAATTTTCTGTTACATGCCGCACATCACTACGTGAAAATTACTTCGATTTTCATTAATAGATGTGGTGGTGATAAGTTCGAGGGTTTAAGGGATTCTTGTTATTGTTTGACGTGCTGTTTAGTGCCAAGTGCTGAGCATGTTACACTTGTGTTTTAATGGCATACAACCCATTTAACTGCTTTGTCTTGAGTGGTGACTTCTTGAGCACTTATGGATGGGAGATAGCAACACCACTTTTCACGTGCCTTTCACTCGCAACCCGTTCGACTATCAAATTGACGCTCATTAGATAAATGTTTATATGTCTGATTTCTTTACTATTCCTTTCAGGGAAAGGTTGACTGTTTTTCTTTCCCCTAATCCTAATCAAACTATAAATCACATGATTTCGTTCGGCAAGAAGTGCCATTAGAAGCGGATGCTCTGTGGAGTAGGTGCCCGCATTAGAAAGGGACCATAAAACATAGCAATAAAACAGAAGTGGAGGACATTCGTATTAATTACGCTTATTGGAACAACTTCGTAGCATAAGCGAGTTCTTTTTATGTTGAGATTGGGTTGGATTGGGTTGGATTGGGTCTTCCCCTCATTTCGTTCTTATTACATACTTGAACAGAGGAGGCAAAATACATGTGTGAGAACTTTACGAGTTTTGTATATTTCCCACACTCGATATTGACAGGAGTTAAGGAATCTTCTGAATATTATTTCACGGGGTTTTTTTATTGAGTTATAAAAAATGCACGAAACTAATTAATGCTGTGTGTTTTGATTGTTCTAAATCACTATGTTTTTTGTAAGAGCAAAAGAAGGGCCCACATTAAGCTACAGATTAAATAACCTTGATTTTGCTTAGTTTTCACACTTCTCGTTGGGTTGAGCGACACTAATTGAATATCTTTGATCCATTTTGTTGTAACTTATAAAAAGGCGGTTTCATTGTCATTCTCATCTTTATACTTTTACGAGATATTAGGATAATCGGTGCGATAATTTTCGAAGTTTATCAATTATGTCTTATCTATATATTCCTTTCAAGATATTATTTTTTTTAATTTGAACGAGTTGTCACACGAGTAAGTTAGCAGAGGTCGAAAGACATGATATGAAAGAAACATTTCGAGAGGCATGCTCTCTTACTTCAGTGGACTATCAAGATCCCACTTCGAGATAAATTTTTGGTTAGAATGATTCCCAGAGAGTTCACATCTTTCTTTGATTTCAGTGGCTCGCTTGGGACCACTAGTTCAATTTTTCTTCTTAACATCATATATATCTAGACTGGCATTTTCCAAGGGGGGATTTTGCTTGAAGTTCAATTCAATAGTACACACAAACTCTAGAGAGTCTTTTACTCGACTTTGGCAAGATAGTTACGTTTCATTTCTCACAAATTATATCCCGGCATGGGTAATAATCTAATTTTTTTAAGCTATTGCCTAAGCTCAGGGGACAACCCTATGATGCACAGAGCACAGCTTAGTCGGAAGAAAATTAAGGAAAGGGAGATTGGGAAAATTTAACCTGACAAATGTTGCACATGAGCCACAACTTTAGGCGTTAATTTTTACTGTGCAACTTCCCAGTGGCTACACTTCTTGTCAGTAGAATTGCCTCAACCTCAACTGGTACCCAGAAAAATTGTCGTGTCCTGTGCGGGAAGAACAGGGAAGAAACTCTGCGGACGTGCGCCTCAGCCTACTCGACCACCGGCGTGTGTGATCACAATTTTTATTTCCAATCCACTCATGTTATTAACATGAGTTACAAGAACCTCAAACCAAGTAATTAATAGTTCCAATATTTGCACAAAAATTAGCTTGAGCTAATAATTTACTAAGGCCAATGTCTGAAGTCTCCTCGTATTCCCACTGGTATCAGCGCAAAACGAATTATTGCCATGATTCCAGGTTGATGTCGATTGTCTGAGATCCACAGTGTGCAATAATTCGGATGGCAATTCCAAATACAAAACCAAAATATGTTCTCCTTGTACAATGCGTCTCTAATTCATCTGCTTCGTCTGAGATTCTGACAGCGGCAAGCCCTGTTGTACTGCACAATTCCATTTATTTCTGCAGTGTCCTGAAATTTAATATTAACTGAAAATTCGAGTGCGCCTTTGTGTGTCTGTTTGTACGAGTAATGGTTGTGTGCGGAGCTGTTATATTGAGCGTATTCATGCACAGATAGCTATAAATCAAACTCAGATATATGCTAAAACCAGATGAATACCAAAAGTTTATTAAATTTTAGGACTCCCTTGAGCACAACAACCAGAGGTGGTGGCGGCAATACCAGCAGCATAGGAGGCCCAGGATCAGAGTACAGCTTACCACCCAGTTATCGTTCACGAAACACAAACAGCAACAATAACAATTCATCACGCCCTCCGACAGTTTTCGGGGATGAAAGTATGGAATCATTAGGTAGCAACAACTTTAACACATTGTCGTCACGAGGTAACGTTCCAGAGCACGACTCAATTCATTCTGCAACTTCATCACCAGAACATCCAGCTTTAAGTTCATCACCCGAGGGTGGGATTATTTCTGACGACACCTCCTCAGCCACCAAAGATCTCTGCAGTATTGAAGATGCTAAAAACGATGCTGCACTGAGCAGAGAGAGCCCTGAAGTTCGAAGCCAAAATATTAATGAAAAGTTTTATCCTAGAGTTATTAGTAGTGATAACATTAGTTGTAACAATAGTAGTCCTAGTTCTAAAAGTCCTGCAAAATCTGAGCAATCGAGTACTGCCACAAACCGAAAGGAGCTGGTCACCATCGTAACCATATCGGCCTCCCAGGGACCTGATGAGTCGCAGTCTGAAATGGATATACTCGCGCATTTGTAGCGATTTTTCCTTCTTTACTCTTCAGTTGCTGTACAGTCGTTTTGTAAAATAGTTAACACCTTTCCCATGTCATCATTTTATACTACCATTATGCTTTCAATCTCAACTTATATTGTAAATTTTGTAATTATTTATAAACCCGTAAGTGCTAGAGTCTGAAAGCTGTTTTTGGTAGGGGTTGAATACGCATACAAACGTGTCAAGGGTAAATTATTGAAAGAACAAATCCTCCCAAAGTTATATTATTTTTGTATACTTCACAGACAATTTTTTTTTAAAATTCTGTGTTTATATATAGATACCTTTCTGTTTGGTTTTAATTTAAGAAAAATGTATTGAAAATAGAAAATAGTGTAAAAAATTGTTTTGATGATGAAGTAACCCCAAAAATAAATGTTATTTAAATTGTTTTAATTTGCGTGTTCTTTTAACTTATCTGGACCTCTGCAGAAGAAATGCGATTTCATATCGGAAAAGCTATTAAAAGCTTGAAAGAAATGCTAGACTTTCAGAGTTATGGTTACTAAAGTGAGGAGTAGCTGTAGAGAGCAAGAAGAACGGCCTTAGCAGCTTAGTGAATAAAACGGTGACAATCATGGTTTTTAAGGATCACGGGATTGAATGCCGGTGGGATTCTACCAGTGTTGAAGATTTCTCTGCTGATAGCAGATTAACTGAGCGTAACAATAATTATGTGATTCGAAATCCACTTTTACAAAGTTTGCAAAAAATCCTTCATTGGTGCGTTTTTATGGCTCGATTAAATTTTAATTTTAATAAATCTTTGTGACTTGTTAGTGGCAGTTGTTGCATGAAGTCAAGGTCGGTTTTTAATCTGGACACCTTGGTAGAACGCAACGAAAACTTATAAAAATTTACACTCTTTTTTGGATTATATAAATTTCAAGGTCCAAAGATGGTTTACAAAAATTTGGGTCAGATAACATGAGTTTTGAAGATGAGTATCGCTTCGGAAAACCTAAGGAGCTCGATGATGATGTCTTAAGGACATTAGTCGATAATGACCATTACAGCGAGGTTAGGCGTTAACCATTCGACAACAGAAAGCCACTTGAACAAGCTTGGTTTTGTTTGTAGGTCGTGTCGATGGATCCTCCGTAACAAGACTCATGGTCACTTAAACTTTACTGGTTTGGTGGCCAAAAATTAAACTAAAAACTGCAAAAACAATCTTGCGAAAATTGAAAAGACGCTCTCTGGGTGTTGCAGGAGGTATGAAAACCCATCTTACGGAAAACTTAGAGGCATCTCCATGTAAATCGAGAGGTTGCGCCATGTGCCATTAAACAAAACAAAAATGAACCTGCAATGCGGAGCTTCACGGATGGACACGGATGATAATTCTTAAAGAAACTAGAAAAAAATCAGTGTCCAATTCCTTGTTGGCTATCATGACATTAGGGTACAACTTTTACCAACCATTCAAGTTAATTCTAAGTAGGTACGCCTCGTCCTGCCCTGCTGCTGGCGTGGGTTTGCTTAGCAGTTGGAGAAATGAATGGCAATAGCCGTTCCTCCGGTGGTGGGAGAGCTCAAGAAGGCATTCAAAGCCAAAGAGATCGCTCTGTGTGCATTTGCAAATATAGAAGGAGACGTTAGCAACACATCTTTCCATACAATTAAAAAAGAAGCTGTGGTTTAACTTCATTCGTAAGAGCAGAAACATCACTGCCTCTCTAGACAGTTATGACTAAAGTCATCAAACGCTACCCACAAGAAGGAGTTTTATCTCCACTTTTATGGTCGATCGGAACAGATGAACACCTTGTGAGACTAACTGACTCAAAGTTCAACGTGCAAGGCTACGCGGAGGACCAAACATGACCAGATTATCTCCAACAGTATGCAAAATAGCCTGTCTACAATCCGCAATTGATTCTTACAGAAGTGACATAGTATTAATCCCGACAAGACGTTAATCCTACCGTTTACGAGAAGAAGGATGATAGCATTAATGGCCCCACTTCTCGACACCATAGCAATAAATGTTTTCGGGTGGAATGAGGTACCTGGGAATAACCAGTACTGACGGAACGGAGTTTGTACGAAAAAAATAAAGATGTCATGATATGGTGGGGCAGGTAAGAGCAGGTATTTTCAGTTAATCCAGCCCAGACAAAATATAAATACCAATTTGTTGGATGTAGCTGCAATTAGTATCATGCCATAATGTTGAAAAATGACTTGGCCTGTTTTCCTTAATCGCCATCCGAAAATAATTCCTACTAATCATATTTTGATGGACATTTTGCCATAAATTTATCTATGGACCTTTATTTTTTCGGGACTGATCTACAGGAATATAATCACGCACTGCAGGCATTTTGCTTCACAGAACCATCCCGACTGAAATTCTAAATCAACGACCCGCAATCATCCCACTTTTGATAATTACCAAAAATTTCGTAGAATGTTGGTTGAAAGGTGGCTGCGGATGTGGCTCTAGCGGTGGCCGTCTTGTGCTTTCATCCATCATCTCCTTTAGATCTCTCACCACTTGGGAACGGGTATTAACATAAATATTCAGCACTCGTGCAATGACTCTTCAGACACAAGATCCGATATAAAAGTCTTTTAATAAGACTTGAGTCCTCCTCTGGACGTCTTGCATCCCTTCTCAAGACTATCTGTACCATCTCCTGCTCCGCATTAATCACGGCACAAATTAGAAGGCATTAACGGCCTGAAAGATGAGGAGAAGCTTTTTATGTAGTCTGTATGCCTGCTGTTGGCGGGAGATTATATTTTCCTATTCGGATGAATCTCTTCTGGATTTTTTTTATCAATTCATCGTGGAAAATTAAATTTAATTAAGTAATTAAGGAAGGAAATTCCAGAGGGGAAGAAAGCCGTCAACAGAAGTTGGTATAGCTTATTTGGTCACTTAAGTGTGGCTTGACACAGAGATGGCTTTGATGGCTGCCATTATCATCGGCCTTTTCTGTCAGATGGAAAATTAACTTTGAGTGCACGTAAATTCCTTACAGATTTATCTCCAGTACTTTGATTAGTTGCCGACTTGCATGAGGATAAAGTTGCTGACTTTTTTGATTCATTCACACTTCATGAACTTTGGTAATTATAACTTTGTTGTGTATACTAAAAAATTGTCAGCTCTTCTTTCTGTTACATGAGAATAGGCGATTTAAATTTTCCGTGGTTTTAAGGTTTTAAATATTTATCTTCGTTTTAAAACTCTACTCTAACATTTGTATCACGAGTTCCAGTTTTTGATACATTTTTCGACAAGAATTGTATCTTATTGTGATTAATTGAGACCCTATCAACCACGAAACACTGAACAAAATTGGTATTATGCGAAAAACAGCGTAGCGTGCATTTTCGGATACAGAAGAATGAAGATGCTGAAAGAAATTGCCAGGCATCAGTGTTTTCTCTGACTTGACTAATATGATACAATACGGAAAAAATGTCATCCAAGATCTAATATGGTTTTTTTTGTAAAAACGGCAGGACCACGACAGTCCTTCGAATGCAGGCCAATTGGCATGCCTATTGGGCATAGCCTTTTCACTTCCTCTAAGGTCTATCTATTATATCTTCTATCTTTTGCATCAAGAGCTTTCCACCAGACAGCAATGCCACGGTGGGAAGATAAATAGAATAACACTTGTATATATATTTTTACATGGTCATTTAGACCTTTTTCGTTCTTTCCTCCAATCGTAGTTTCTGGCTTGACTTGGCCAATCCCTAAAAAGGGAGAGGCATGCAATCCCTCTAACTACAGACCAATAGCTATCACTTCGATTCTGGCAAAAGTTTCTGAGATTCTTCTCAACGCACAATTTGTAAAATATCTTGAGGCAAAGAACCTAATCCATGATCGTCAATATGGCTTTCGTTCCAGACGCTCTACTGGCGATTTGATAACATTCCTCACCGAGCGTGGGCACCATTGCCTCCATAGCTTCGGTGAGCCGGGTTTGGTTGCCCTCGGCTTGAAGATATTATATATAGTTATCGCTAATATCAATGGTTACCACATGTTATCCTCAATAATCTTACAGAGCTGGAAGTGTGTTTATAAAAATTCCTCCAATGTTTGCTCCTGTCTAGTAGCGTGTGGGTTTTGCATTGGACTAGTCCTTAAAGAGTAAGTTTTAAAGCGTTGCTATAGTTGGTAGACTGCCAACTTCCTCACATGCATTTTCCAAATTCTTCTTTTCGACATTGAAAAGTTATTTAGTTTGGAACATTTTAATAGCCATAGTGCCACAAGATAAATTTTTTCTATTCATAATTCTTGTAATTTTACTTCCTTTATCTTTGAATAATTACATCATATCTGACTCCAGAATTTTCATAATTGAATTAAAAACAGAAATTCGAAATATTTAAGAAATAAATTCTCAACACAGTAATCAATTTGAAAAAGTGCCTACCGCATGAGAGCACTAAACGACAATTTTATTGCCTTTGGATCAATATTGAATTGCAAAGCGTGGCAAAGAATGGATTTAATATTTGCGGCAGCATTTATTCTCATGGCAATGTCACTTTAATAAATTTCATTTGCGTTTTTTTTTTATTAATCAATATTAAAAATAATTACTCTGCCTTCACCCGGTATGTGCTAATATTTCGCCTGGTTTTTTTTTTTTTTTGTTAAAAATTGCATTTCACAATTTTCGCAGTGCCACAGGGATTGCGCTGATGCCCCAAAATTTAATGGAAATCTCTTTCGCTCCGCGAATATTAAAAATTTTATGGCCTTCATGAAAATTCGCTTCAACAATAATTAATCATTTACAACCGTTTTATGGGCAATGTTCGCTGAAATTTAACTCCCGGCAAAATTTTCCCGAATTAATATAAATTTCCTGCAGTAAAGGTTAATAGCGATTTTACTCAATGAAAATATTTTTCATAATTATTTTTTATTTTTATTTATATCGTCGCAAGTGGATTTCAATATTGGATCACTCTTTTGCTTGATCTAACACTGCAAAACTCTTGACGGCAGCTAATAACAGCCGGGCGAGTTTCAAGGATTGTTGCATGTTTCCCCGGGAATAAAACCGAAATTAATCATGTAAATGCGATAATATAAATCGAATAAATGAAATATGCGAAAATTTCGATTTGATTTTGAGGAAGGAAAATCTGTTGGTGGAAAGTAGAGAAACATTCAAACTTCGTGATTTGATGATTTGGAGGTAATGGAAGGAGCTGAAGGCTCTAAAAAATTGTTTTTTTATTACTCTGTTAACCAAGAATATTCAATTGTAGGTTGTCTGGTATTGAGAAATTTATTACGACTTTACAATGATACCAGTGGGGTACATAACTTTTTGTGGAGCTATAAATTCTGAGGAAAATATACTTCTATCGTGCAACCCGAGGAGATGATTGGTGACCTGTACTACTATTTTTCAAGTGAAAATCCTTGAACACCTGCTCAAATAGATGGTAGCATGATAGAAACAATTTATTTCTGTCTACGGGTCGGGTTTCATTGTTGACTTCCGGTAGTCATCAAATGAATCACCTTTTCAGTGCGACTACTAAAGTGCCTTGAACAGGGTATGCTTGGTACCAGTCCTTACGTACCTACACTGAGAAAACGAAATAAATGAGAGTACTGATCCTCTTAAAATATCTGGATCCTCAAACCCGTTACTGGGATCGAAGCCACCACTAAAAATTATTGCCTCGGCTATCAAGACTTTCATCGTGACGAATGTCCGATAAAAACCTTGGATATAGCGTGAGATTCTGGCCAACTATAAGATTACTAAGCTTTTCTGATCTAGTTTGATTAGCAGATCCCTGAACCTTATTCTGGGCCTGGGTAGCAGGTATTGTAAAATGTTGATCAATATTCTCACCGGTTTCAATCAATTTAGTAGTAAACTTCCAAAGATTAGCGTAAAGACAACCTTTTCCGGTCCCCCTGTGAGAAGAAGAAAGTAATTAAGAGTTCTCAAAATTTTCATCTTGAGCAAGAATAAGACCTTAAATAATTTCGTCAATATTTTTGCCTATGGGTGACATGAATTGTCAATTACACCAGTTAGTTTTCCTTACTCTCGTTTTGGGGGAATCCAGTCGTGCGCAACTGCACACTAATTTTGCATTCCGATCCTTCCTCAGAGAATCAACTTTTATTCTTTACTTTCAGGAGGTTCCAAATTTTTATAAGGATATTTTCTTTTTTTTTATTACTCTCAGACATATTTTGGAGCACTTAGGCTCTTTACATTTTCATTTTATTCGTTTTATGAGATATGGTTCTCAAAATCTATATTTTACATTTTGGACCCTCAAAAACTTGATTAAAAGGGAATAAACTGGAAAAAAAACCACCTTATCGTCGAGATATCGAGTAAAATTTTGTTTTATAAAATGCCGACGCGTTTTGAACTTTCGTTCATCATCAAAAAAGACTACAGAATTTTTTTTTTATTTTGTGAACATTATTTTATTTACTGTAACTAAAATTTCTGTAGCCTTTTCTGCAGCCTTTCTAGTAGTGATGAATTCTTATCTCGCTGGTATTGTTTTACTTTCATACAAGAAGTTCAGAAGTTCTTGGCCTCGCAAAAATATGTAGAAATATTAAATACCTTAAAATATTTGATAAACAAACGCTACCTTCTGGGTAAAATAGCAGCAAACACGATCTTTTTTTTAATTTCTTTAATTTAAAATTTATACAAACTCATAAGCACATTTTCCTTAGACAGAACGTTTTAAGCGAAGCAACACTTCTCAAAAACTTATTAATAACAATAAAAGTAAATTCATTATTTTTAACAAAAAATGTAAACAATAGCGAGATACTAATATTTTGCTGTTAATCAACAAAAAAAAGAAAATAAAAATAAGAATATAAATTTCTGTGTGTGAATTTTCCTAAGAAAACTGTGAACTGGTTTGAGTTATAACTATTTTTATTTTAGCGGAGACACTTTCGTTAAGTAAATATTCGATACACAATTCTTGCTCTGAGAATATTCAAGATATAAACCAACCGTTTACTTGATCATGAACCGTTAAGTAAAAAAAACAAAACTTGCAATGCTTCTGGTGTGTGCATTGGATAAGAATTTGTGTTTTCATCGAAAGTCGCCTGAACAGATTCATAAATTATAAAAATAATTAAATTATATTGCAAGAAAGAATTATTTTAATTATTATGGCTAAGGTGCATATATTATCTAGCGCGCATGGTTTTTGCAGAATGGACGTCCACCCTTGTTGTAGAAGCTTTGTCCTTCCAGATTCTTCTTGCACATCTGAAATGGAAATGTTTTGTTTATTTTGCAGAAATAATTATTGAAAATGAAATTGATTTTACAGTGCAATTGAAGCATTGGCTGTGATAGTTGTGGTTTAGTGCCTCAACCCATCGATCTCCAGCTTCTACAGGGAATCCACAAGCAAAACATTTGGTCGTGAAAAGTTCATTCCAATCAGCCTCACAGTAGGGTTCACCCTCTTCCAAGAAGAACGGACTGTTTCCGAAAAGTTTACCACAATAAGAACAGGTGAAGCATTCCGGATGGAAATGTTTGCCTATTGCATTCAAGCAGTCACCCTATAAAATTTCAAGAAAGCTTAGTAAAAGAATATACGGAAAAATTCTTATTTATATTGCAATTCACTAGATTTTATACATTAAATAAAAATCAACGTAGATACTGAAAATCATATATACATACCTTAATTTTAGAATTACATTTGCTGCATGTTGGTGCCAAGTATTTCTCGAAGCAATATTCGCAATATAGGTCACCCTTCTCTTCAACAAAACCAATATCCTGAAGAGGACGACGGCAATTAGCATTTACACAGATGAAGTGTTCAGGACACCAGATGCGACCCAATGCAGTAATAAACGGTCCTCTGTTTATTTAAATGAATATTAAAAATTGAATTAGTTTCGATAATGAAAATCAAATGTTTTTGCTTAAGCCTTGACTTACGAAATCTTAATTTTATAACGAAATTTTCAAATTCATTTCGGGCGGCTATAGAAGTGATTATTAAAGCTCTGTTGATTCCCAAGCAAGCCTTTGATTTTTTTAAATTTATTCACGGTCTTTTTCTGATGCACGACTACCACCATACCAGAGATGACCACTGTTATGTAAAACCAGTAAACGCTTTACAAAGATATCTCCCCGAGGGATCTATCATAGGTCCAAAAATTGTCATAGCTTTGGATACAATATTGGATATAACTTTCTGTGAATAAAATGCTTTGCTTTTATTGATGAATCTACCAATGCTTTGAAGATGGTTTGACAAATTTAAAAGAAAGAACTTTAGATCTGAAGACGAGGATCAGTCTTCAGATCCTTAAGAGTGGTCGATAATCGAATTAAGGCGCAAACTGGATCTAAACTAACATCTTCGCCTGGATAAACAGCAGAGGTTCTGAATATTCCTGAATTTTTATTCCATCTGCAATATGCTTCTGAAACGGCAAGAATCGACCATTTTTAAAACGAGTAGTGACTACTGATAAATATCTGGTATCTGATGGGATTTCAAGGGCACTATGTACTGTGAGTTTCTCCCACAAAATCAGATCATCAATTCAGACGTGTATTGTAGCCAGTTGGAGAAATTGCGTCAAAATATCCAACAAGAGAGATCAGAGCGAAGGGCGTTGAGTACCCACCAACGTTTTTTGGTTACTTGTAGAAAGCGGAACGAGTTAGTTTGAAATGTTTTACGCAGGACATTGTGCAAACCGACTTCTATTCTACTAGTTCTCTACGGAACTGTTTCAATGGAATATTTTTCAGCGAATTGAAGAACATCGATTCATGGTTTTCAATGTGATCCAGATTTTGAAGTTACTATTCTATTTTCTATGAAAAAAAACGTTCAAACCTTTTCAGCTAACCCCATAAAATTTCATCCCAAAAATACAGTAATACAGGAATCCTTAAGCTTATTGAAAAATAATAATGGTTATTGTTGTCCTATAGAACACATATTAAACAACAAATCGATATGGCAAAATTCTCATGAATTTCTTCAAATAATTCTCCTAATTTTTCTGAGCTTGTAAAAGGATTTTTAAGTTTGCTACTTCAAATCCTTCAGGGATCTTTTATTCACATTAGAATCAACTTACAACCCCTAACGCAAAGGATGTGGGAACGAAGTTGAGTTTTCTCAAACAAGCAAATAAAGTGCTCGGAATTCTACGTCGACAGTGAACTACATGGAGATGATAATAGCAACAGTGGGAGTTCTGTCGCAAATTTACAGAATTTTCTGGTTGGTTTGGAGAATGAAGGATACCCTTACCCTTGTACGCATTTCTACGTGAACCTTGTCAGTACATGTAACATGTTCCCAGTCCCACTGTTTATGCATTTCACTTGGGTGTCTTAAATCGGTATGCTTAAAATTAATAGAGTTAAAAATAGACATTAGAAAATAGTGTTGTATAATTTTTCTCTGTTAGAAAATTTATTTCATTTGTGAAATATTTAATAAGAAATAGTGAACTTAACAATAGCAATTTAGCTTCTTTTTTCGGTAATTTGTTTATTTTCATGCTGAAACTTGAACATATTAAAGTTCGAAATGTATTGTTTTTATAAACACCCAAAAATATTAACCTAACCCCACCTTAGCCTTAATCCGGAAGAACTTGTACATTTTTATTAGTTCCTTTCCGAAAACCAGAAGGATAACAAAGTACAGCGAACAAAAACAAAAGTTCAATCACAAGAAATGGGGAATAATGAACTTTCCTTTCTAACTTTCTGACAAATATAAATTTCTCCCTAATTAAAAATAATCAAGAGATATTTACTAAACAATATTTTTATAAAATAAAATAATAAATAGGTATTATGTAATACAAATTCAAGAAAAGATGTTATCTATAGGCATTTATAAAATGGTACATTGATTATTCAGAAAAGTTACATTCACACAGATTTTGCACTTCTTTGAAACCAAAAATCGAGCGAATATTCTAAGTCCTTTTTTTAATGAACCTATACAAGGATCTACTTCAGTGTTCAGTGAAGAAAATGATAGTAGAGGTGGCACTCAAAATGTAGAGGAACGATACATGTTACTGGTCAGGGACCGAGTAGGGCATAAGAGAATCCTGGATCACGTAAAAGAGATCAGGGAACTTAAGATTTCGAAGGAGAGAACCAAAAGGATTAGGATAACCGAAAGCTTTCCCAAAACTATTGCCAGTGACTCATCATTCAAACAGAAGGCACCGGCTGATACTTTTATATTTAAGAACAGATCCAAGATTGACGGCAGGGAGGGTACAGAAATCATCTCTGGGGTCCTAAACCTGTTCTGATATATCAGTTTGTGGATACAACTCGGATTACCAGGCAGAAATGCTGACTGGAGGGAGGAATGAGGAAGTAAAATTCCCATTCCACTGGGCAACCAAGCAGTAGTCAGATGCACCGGATCGCACCGAGGTGAATTCATCTCTAAATAAAAACTGAATGGGTGTGCCTCGGAAATTGAGATAATACTTTGTTGGGTGAGAGGACACAAAAGGACCGAAAGCAACGAAAACTCAACACCTCAGCAACATACAGGGAGGCTATGGAGGTCCAAGGATCAAAACCAAATTTTGCCATTGTGGGAGATATAGTGAAGGACCTAAAATGGATTATAAAGGAACACCAAAATCGGTGGGAAAATGTGACAATATACTGCTAAGAAAGGATTAGGATGTCGTGTAGAGCAACCAGAAGAAAATTTCTAAGTGTGGAGCAAGGAACATTCAGATGGTTAGTTTGTTTGACTACTGGGCACGGAAGCTTAAAAGGATGGAGATCCAAGCGGATAATGCATGTAAACTGTGACTGAAAGATAACAAGGTCATGGTGAATATCATATGTGACCGATCGGCCTTAGCTAGCAGGAGGAGAAGTGTTGCAGGCTGTCACACTTTACGCATGAGACAGATAACCTATAAATTCAGTAAATAAGTACGAATGCCTGAACAACTGGATGTTCCTTTTGGTCATTGTAATATTGTAATAAAAACTGAGTGTTTCGAAGCTCGCTACAAACTATAGGTATATAAATTAAAGAGCTGTAAACAGATGAAACTTCAAAGTATCTTTTGTTTCAATACATTCATTCTAAAGAGAAAGTTATATTTTATATAAATTTTAACTCAAAATTAACATTTAAACTGTTTTCGATAAAGCTTCTGGAAATTGAAATGTTAAACTTTAGGGTAGATAGCACTTGAATCTTTTTTCATAGCATATTAAATTCAACCGGGAAACTAAAATATTCTTAAAAACTACGTAAACCAAGGCTTAAAAACTAATTCAAGCAAAAACTTTGAAAAGTTATTGAGAAAGCGGTAAAGCGTACTTACCTGGTTATAGCAATGTTACAATGGCAGCATATAGGGTGCTTACCATCTTTCAATTCATTCGCAATTTTCTCCGGTTCAACGTCATCTTGGACACTCTTTGGGATCTCATCTTCTTGGTGATCTTTTTCAATGTAAGATCGTCGATCAAGAGCATGTGAGGTTAGTTCACGCTTAGCGCTTGGATTAGTAGTTTTATTGCGATAAATCACAGTCTCAAGGGGTTCCAGTTCCGGCAGCTTACCATTTACGGGTGACTTTATTTGGGGGTCTTCTTCATTTTTCACAGGATCAGCTGTATTATTCTGTGGTTGTATAACCGGTGGACTAGAGTCGCACAAGTCAATTACATTCTTCATCGGATGGGGTGTAGTATCCTTAAGTATATGGCGAGGGGGTGATTTGCCTGCTAGTCTTGCTTCAAGCATGTTCGATAAGATCTTTTCAGCTTCAACCCTAAAGTTCTCCTGTGTGTTAATATTTAGTCGCTCCAAAGAGCTTGCAAGCATTTCAGTTGCTCTTCCAGGATGATCTGGATGTTCTTTGACCTTACCATTTTGATCTTTGTAACCATTCGTTATGGGCGCTGTAACTGGTGGTGGCGGCGGCGGAACTGGTATGTTAGTAGGATCTGAATAAACACACAAACAAACAGTGTAAACGAAGCATGCTTTGTCTTAATTCTTAGTGGTAAAATCTAAAACTATAACGCAAAAAGTTAAAAAAAAACACACTACAGAAATAATTAGGGCAACAAAACATCAACACCGAAAAACACCACGCGATCTTCACCTGACTTGGGTGTGGCAACAACCGCAAAGTGGGATGCGAGCTCCGGGTCCTACAGCTTTGTTCAGAATACCGCGGCCTCTCTTAGGTGCTGACGTTGCTCCGAAAACGCCTCCTTTACTGGCACCTGTACTAGCAGGAGTTGTATGACTAATATTAGCACTAGGATTTGTGTTAGAGGGCTGTTGCGGAGGCGGAGGTTTAAAGCCAGCCGGTCCTGTCGAAGGAGTCGGCTTGTACGTGTTATTATTGCCGCTAGGTTGCTGCGCTAGCTCAGCGGAATTGTCGTAAAAACTACCACCGCCACCCGAAGATGGCATTGGGGGTTTAAAAGCGGGAACTGGGATAGCTGTTGTGAAGTTAGAAGATGAAGAAAGATTAGAATTGGCTAGAAAGCTTTGTGCGGTTGATGATTGGGAAACTGATGATGCAGCATAAGAAGAAGATTCTGCGGTTGCATTGGCAGATGTCGCAGACACTTGCTTAGCAGCACTGCTAGAAATGAAAGATGGCTGCTTTGGAGGTTTATCGTGTGGAGGAAGGAAATTCTTAGTGGGAAATTTCGATTCCGGTTCAGGCGACGTGTATTGGGGAAACTTGTCTTCTTGAGGCGCTAGAGTCGCAGCGCGAGCGCTGATTGCTTGAGACTGGCTGGTTAGGTCGGAAATTTCTTTTTCTAAACCTGAAAGCCGACTGGTTTGTTTGGCAACGTAGCCAGTTTTTCCGTATTGATGCACCTCACCTGAAGTTTTCTTAATTTCAACTGTTTTCGCCTTTTGAGTATGCTCGTACTCTTCAACAACCTTCCTTCTCCTTTCGATTTGCGTATTGCCGATTTGGGTCGTCGTTTTACTTTCGAGTTGAGATCGTTGCTCCTCGTTGAGTTGACTCTCCTTTTCTCTAGTTTGAATATGCATGTCACCAATTTTCCTCTCTTGGAGCACTTCCGGTTTGTCAATGAATCTCTGCGAGCCTGCTTGACTCACGGTTTGATATTGAGATAAAAGTTGTCCTTGCTGTTGGCTTTGTTGCATAAGTTGTGTCCCTAAGTATGGCTGACCTGTTGTGATAGAGCCAATCTGAGTACTGCGCATCGGAATTATGTCGTCTTCCTTAATTCGTGGGGCTCTAATAGTACTTAGAGGGTTTGGTGGTGGGCCCGGTGCAGGGGACTTAGCCCTTTCTGTACATGGTGACATCGATCTGCGGTCGAAGGGTTGGGACGTTCTAGCAGAACATTCTTCAAATACCAGTTTATCCGGTGTCTGGTAGAAAGGAACTATTGGAGCTGGCTTATTGATTATAGAGGGCGTAAATGGTCTCGGATGTGCTTGTGAGTGGTCCTCATGCTGCTCGGAAGCGTTATCTATTGATTGAAAAGTCATTGTAATAGGACCAGATCGATCTTCAATTATTATTGGAACAGTGGGAGTTTTTTCTTTGGCTTCGCTGGATCCTGTTGCATTTGGTACAGCGGCACCAGTTGAAGATTTTGTGGAAGAAGCGGGAAGATGTGCAGCCACAGGTATTTCCACACTTGGGGATGGTTCTCGGGGTACATCTACGAAAGCAAGCGGTACATTCTCTCTTAGTTCTGGAGGTTCCGGGGTTTTTACTGGTCGCTGTGATGGAAGTACTGTCCAATTTCTTTGGTACTGTGGAATACTGTCGGGCTTGTGGAGACCGGACAAGACTGATTTTTTTGCAGTGGTGCCAGGGGATGGTGGAAAAGAAATTTTTTGGCTACTGTCTTGGGATTTATTTTGACAAGATATTTGCTGAGTTGACACACTGCTGGATTGATGGATTTGTGACTGTTTCATGCTTTGGTGTGAGGATACTTGATACGTGCTTTGTTGGTGCTGTTGCATTGAGGTATTGGATTGGTACATGCTTTGTTGTTGTTGTTGTTTTTGTTGTATTAGGCTTTGTTGTTGTAGTGCTTGACTGGACTGTTGTGTGTTTGAAGTCCGACAGCACATTTTGGAAAAGGCTGAAGAGGATTCAAGTGTAGATTGGGAATTAAGTAGAGTAATTGGTTCTATCTTAGGTTGGAATGAGCTTGTGGAGCGCTGCCCGGAAAAGCTTGCAAACGCCGAAATTTGATGATCCATATGTGAATCTATGTTTTCCCTCCCTACTGACAGTTCCAAGTTCTGCAATTGCTTTTCCTGCATTGATTCATAAGTAGACATCGCTTGTTTTTCGTTTTTATCTAGACTGAGATTTAGAATATTTTCGGGATTTAATGGTGTATAACAGCGGTCTGAGGCGACTGTAAGAGCATCTACCATTGTCAGTTTTCCCTTCGGTCTTGGTAGGTCATCAAGTTGTGAACAAACACCTTTTCCTAAGGGGCTGTAAGACCGATCTGGTGCAGTTATAAGAGCTTTTAGAAGGGGTGATTTCGGTCTGAAATCTTCCCTTTCGTAAGGTTTCATGTCAATGGGAGGCGGCATGTAAGGTTCCGTTTCTTCGGGTAAAGGAACTGATTCACTCGATTTTTGTACAAATTTTATGGGATCAGTTGGAACTGTTGAAACTACTTTTGTTATAAATGAACCTTTCGGTGGTTCTTCATTTAGAATTTGGGACTGTGTTTCGACTTTTTCTTCAATTTTTTCTGATTCCTGCTGTTTTTCTTGGACAGTTTTACATTTACATTCGTTAGCTGCACAAGGTGTCTTACAAGTGCATGATGAGCATACATCTGTCATGGAAATGGGCTTATCCGGTGCAGTGGTGAGCGCCTTTACCATTGGACTAATCCATTCTTTCGGCACAGGATTCGGAATATTCGACGGAGGAACTGGTTTCGGTTCTGGAATTTCGATTTTAATTTCTGGGGTTGGTTGAAATTTTCTTTGAATTTGAGCATCATCCTCAATTTTAGCGATTTGTTCTTGATCCTTCTCAGAAGTAGCCTCTTTTTCTTTCGATTTCATTTTTGCTTCTGTTTCCTCCTTTTTCAAAGTGGGTTCCGATTTCTCCTTTTCATCCTTTCGACCGACGTCATCAGCAAATTCTACTTTTCGTGGACCTTTTGACAGTGGCGTGGGGCTTGGTGTTACTTCACGAACAAGATCGACAAGCTTATAAGTACTCAGAGGTCCTGAAATAGTTTCAGCACATTCCTGTGCACTTCTTCTTCCACTGTGGAGAGAGAAAAACTCGGATGAAGTAGAATAAGATTGTTCCTGTTGTTGCTGCATTGCAGCAACTTCCATATCCACGTGGTAATCAATTTCGGATCCCGATTGCTCAAACATTTGCATTTGTTGATAGGCTTGCATTTGTGCTTGATACATCCTTTGATATTCCTCAGATGTTGTTGTAGTCGTTGTACAAGTCGATGTATAACTGTCTGAACTACTTTCAAGTTCTATGTGCTGTTTTACAGCGGTCAGCTCAGGAGCAGATCTACTTTGCCATTGCAATTGTTGTTGCTGCTGTTGATAATGTTCTTGTTCCTGCTTATATTGCTGCTCTTGTTTATATTGTTGATAGCACTCCTCTTGCTGTTTCTGCTCTACACTGGCAACAGCATGTCTTTCTTCATGCTGTTTTTGGTTTTCCACTTTTTGGATATATTTCGGCTTTACATGTTGCGTTTCTGGAGGTGCGATATACAATGGAGTTGCAGTCGGAGTTAAACGGTTTTCATCTAATGGTGGTGGCCAAATTACTGAACCAACCGTAGATGATGTTCGAGTAGCTTGTGCAACTTCTAGGTCTTCGTACTGATGCTCCTCTTCCTTATGATACTCGTAGCTTTGTTCCAGGCATTCTCCTTCTTATTTTTGTGAGGGTTTCGAACGTTATAAGGAGTTTTGGATGGAAAATTAAATGCGGGTATGTGCACGGTTGTGTGTATGAAGAATAATAATTTCAGTGGAACAGGTACGTATGATATGTTAGGAAATGAAGGGGAATGTTGAAAAATATGCAAAAAGAAAAAATCGCAGTTAGAAAAGCAAAAAGCATTAAAAGCATTTTTTTTAAAAAGCTATGCAAAAATTTATCAAACACTTTGATTATGTATCACTGTAGAAAATGTGTGTCAATGTGGCATAATGAAGACCAAGAAATGATTATGAAATAAATGGAAGAAGATGTAAATGATTAAAGAATGACTATTTAAGCTCATATGGTATTGATATGGTTTTATTAGCTAAGAAGTATATAATACATTGAAAGTATTAGTGACTTGGTATCATTTTTCCACTTCTTTAATCGTTTCGGAAAGGAGTTAGACAATGTTGTTATTTTATCATAATTTATGAAAACATTTGCCGAACTGGTGTGTAAGGTATTAGGTAAGTTTATCATAATTCGTAACAAGAATGGAAACAAGTAAACCAAGATATTGTTTATAAAATTATGCTAAGATGGGATATTTAGGGACGACAAAAATATTCCTAAACACCAGTGAGAATCAGCATCTAAAGACGAACGTTGGAGCATTTTTGTGTGGGCACATACAGGTCCAAGGAATTCATACCATTTTTCATGCATGAAAATGTAACATTTATTTATTTATTTTTTTATGGTATCGGTACACTAGAATTTCACAATCTCCTCTGATCATTTTTTATTTCTGGGACTTTTGCGAAGACGTACTATATAAATTCATAGCTCAGTATTCAGATGACTCAATTCTGGCAAATAAAATTTTTTGACAGCAAATAACTACTCCTTGTAACGCATACAAATGCAATGCAAGTTAATGCAAATATGTATTAAAAAAATTTTCAAGCTCATATGCCAGGACTTGTATTTGGTTTTTTGGAGTGGATATTTGATTGAAGCTGATATAAGGCTGAACTAGTGGCTTGAAATTGAAGTGTTTTTTATCAGGTGTTAAAAATCAGAGTTGAAAAGTTGTTTTTCGACACATTGTGCTATTTTTCTACAGGAAAATTGAAAAGGTCGCACAGATCAAGCGGATTTGTGAAGGTTATCGAAATGGGATTTCAATAGAATATTGTGTTATGAGTTGCTCCCACAAAAACACTCCATCAATTCCGACGTGTACTGCAGATAGTTGGAGAAATTGCGTTAAAACATCCAATAGAAGAGACCAGAGCTAGCGAATACGGAAGGCATTGTATTCCTATTTTTTCATGCCTTGAATAAGCACAAAAAAGAGCACTTGATGGAACTTGAACTTCCACCAACGCCACGTGATTTTTCACGTTTCTTTGGTCACTCGTAGAAAGCGAAAAAAGCTAGAATTTTTTCGAAAAATTCGTATTATAGACGTCTAGACTCGATTTTTATGGAATATAAATTTATACTTCCTGAAACAAATTTTAAAAAATTTCCCTCAAATTTTTATAGCTCATAATTAAACGGGAAAGAATATACAACATTGACCCATTTCCTATTAAAACCCAAAATTTTTATTTGAAATCCACATGAGCATCCTCATAACTACTATTCCCATCCTGATATCTATCAGGGTATGTGTCAGACATAAAAACAGATAATGTATCTCCACCAATCTCTCTAGAAAATAAAAGATAAAATTTCTACAAATCTGTCTCCTTCCCCTAGACGATGCAGTATTCCTGCAGGAATATGTCATCTTCAGGTGAACACTAGAATGTGACATTTAATTTCTGAGAAGTTGAAAATATTTTAAAATATTCTCCGCAACGAGCCGCACTGCCAGAGTTTTCCAACACCACCCCCATTCTTTTGGTTGGATTCATCTGCATACCAAGAGAGGAAAAAAATAAGCAACGCAAGCAAGAAAGAATCGTTCCTTTACCAGAATATATGAGCGATGCCAGGATACGTGAACCAGTTTTGTTCTATTGAGATTGGATGTGTTTTCATTGTTCTTGTTGTTGCTGATTTGTTTATGCTTTAGTCTTTTCTATTAGGTTTTTTCCCACCTTCCTCCTTGGGACTGGATTTTATCATCGCATTTCCGTTTTTGTTTATGCTGTGAATAAATTCATGCGGAAAATTGTTCAATCTACATAAAACAGGATACGATGTTGTTGGGCGCACATGAGAAGAGTGAAGTAGTTTATCTTCCCAGAGTGTCCTTATTTTTATTATTTTTAAAGATATGGGAAGTTGTTCGGTTGTCATCTACATATAGAGCGAAAGCTTATGCTAATTGAGGTTGGCTTTGCTTAAGATGCTAAAACCCATCATGCCTCTATCGTGACATAAATTGTCAAGAAGGTGATAAATGATAATATCTCATAAGTAGATATGATGGGGTAGTATGTGTAGTCGAAGGAGATGATGTGAAATATGCTCCAAATTTCCGCATTATAAGAATTTATTTGTGCGAAGTTAAGAAGAGATTGATGACATTCTATTGACAATTTTATGAAACGTCAGAGTTATAATAGTACAAGAGTTGACAGCTAAATTACAGTGTGGTAAAGAAAATTAAATACCTTATAAGAAAAATACAAAAACATAGAGAAAACGATTTTGACGAATTTTGAAATCTCACTTTTTATTTTAAGCTCATTACGACATATGTAAGGTAAGCTTTTCATTGTAGTGAACCAACTTTTTTAATCCTAATCCTGAACAGACTAAAAAAAATTCTACTGGAGTCTGATCCCGAAGAAGAATTGGGAATAAACACCGAGTTACCATTCACAGTCGAGACAAAAGCCAATATTACGAGTTATAAAATTGAAAACTTAAAAAACTGCCAATTTTTTTTTTTAATTTTACAAAATTTCCCGCCAAAACACTCCACAAATATATGTTTTTTGGTAAAATTTTCAATTCCTCAAAATTCTATTTTTAATCTTTAATGGTATCTAAATACATAGATAAATACAATCGTTGTGAAGCTATGATGTACGCCTCAGCCCATTCGGCTACGGACGTGGATTAAAAAATAAAAAAATAATGAGGAAAGCAGCTGGAATCGATTATCTGAGAACTTCTTCCATTTTCCATGTGACGGATTCGCCAATCTTCTGTAGGCAAAAATTGTCGAAGCTTTTTGGAGGAAGACGATGTGATGCTAAACGTGCGCTACGCCTTCCAGTTAAAGAGGGCAAATTGGGGGTAACTAATTTCATTGTGAAATCGAGTTGTCTCCATGCGAATGCCTCTCAAAAGGTCTTTGTATATAGGGATTTCACAAATAATAATTGGTGCTTATGGTATAGGTGGTTGCAGGTTGGTCTCAGAGACTTGTTTTTGCATAGCGACTGGTAATCACTGGTAGTTCAGGGATCTCCATAGGTGGGGTGGATACGGATTTAATTGGAGGGGTAACTAGTAGAGTATTCTACAGATCAAGTTACAGTAGCGTTCAAGTTGCTACTTCATAGTCTCATTCATCCTAACCAGCTGCCATATAAAGATCGCTGCCTGCTTAGTTTTATTTTCAATTTGGCTAAGTCGATAGACGATTTATGCTAAGTACAAACCAGAGCAGATTAGCACACACAGCAAATTTTACATCTCCGTTTCTATGTCAAGTAATATAATAACAAAATATTTTGCATCTTTCAGGTCTCATATTGTTTCAAATTATCGGAACAGATGTCTTCGAAAACACAATACAATAACATTATTAGTTTGGTTTTCTTAAGGTGGAGTACAGGCTAATACACTTCAGTTGTTGTCCATAAATTTAGTGATATATTCCTTTTTTTATTATATGACCACATTCTACTAAACAGCACAAACTATATGAATAAAGTCATATGAACTGAGTTGCAAAGAAAGGGTTTTAAGGGGTGTATGCTTCTAAAAGATGATCTACTTGCATGAAACTAAATTCTATTAAAAATCGCTACACAAGCCCAGAAAAACAAGGAAGCAATATTATATAAATAGACGAAAAAATGTAGGATATTATCAGAAAAATGAGAAAAATTTTCTATGAATTTTGAAACCAAAAAAAAATATGCCAGGTATCAAACATATAGGTATATAGTGTTCTGCTCCATATTAATATGGGATAATAGCTCCAGCTTCAAGATTTTATAATAATACTGTAAAACTTTATAATTCAAATATGTTTGATACTTGTACTCTTACTTTGACGCAAAAATAAGTCCAAAAATTTTCATAAGGTTCAAAATAATAAACAAATGCAAAAGTAGCTGGAAAAGAAGGAAATATATAATGATGAAGCCAATTAAGTTTATTTATTATAAACAATTTACATAGAGATGTATTTACGCATATAAAAGTTTTTTAAGGAACAACATACCAATTTAGAGTAGTGAGTAACGTCTACAAGTACAACACAAACAAAATTAGATAGTTCCGTCTTCTTAAAGAAAATAAATTTTGTAAACAATTTAGAAGAAAGTCTTTCACATTCCAAACTTGCCGAATAACATTTCTTTTTTGTATTGCACGTATAGATTTCATAATTTGAAACATATATAGACACTTAATACAACAATGAAAATCGTATCGTATTTCGTTAAAATTACTTATTGTTTTAGTTATATATTTCTGATATATATATATATATTTTTTTTTTGCGTCAAGTAACCATCACCTCTCATCCCAACATCACTGTGAAGATGCCTCCACCTCCTCAGATTCTTCCAAGTACGTATTTGTAGTGTTTTAGTAGGCTGAAGTGTGTGTAATGGGAACATATAAGGTACATGGAAGAAAAAAACAATATTAACACAACTGGGATTTTCTAAATGATATGCGTTAGGACATATAAAGCAGCGCAAATGTTAGTATTTACGAAGAAGTTGTGTTATGAATGTTACACTTAACAGTCAGAAGGTGTGAATGTACCACAAATTAATTGGTCCTTTGACAAAACAGGCGAAAATTCACTAAAATCTTGTTTTCGACAACATTTGAACGATTCCAACTTTCAAGAGAACCATTCAATGGATTCCGTAAATTTGTCAATGGATGACCTATTTTAAAACCAATTTCGGATGAAATATCATTCAATTTATTGCGCTGAGTGCTCTGAGTACATTGACAGGACATACGTATATATTTTTGTGGTTGTACCTTTGAAGCATCGTAGCACGCTATTTTCGAGATGAATATTTTAGATTCATTGTGGGAATCACATTCATTTTTAAGGGTGTGACCTCCTTTTATTGCCATGCTATAATCCCTTGTGAATGACAGGGTTAATAGAGTTTTTTAATTTACCGGGATTATGAAAACTTTTAATAAGGAAGGAAGAATGTTATTTTGGAAATTAAAAGGATTTTGCTGATGAGGCAAAATCGATAAGCTTTGATGGATTGGTTATATGGGAACAGATTTTTTGATGAATTTGAATAGCAGAAAATTTTACGTAAATGGTATGAAAATCAGAATACACCTACAAATTTGCTGCTATTCTATTTAAAAGAGATTGTTGTAATATATGTAGTGAAAAAATTGGAGTAAAATGAATCACGTCGTTGCTCCTCACTCTCTTTGTGCTCTTAACCAATGACCTATTCACAGTTTTACAGAATTCGCGTAATCGTTTGAATCAGTCGCTGACTCCTGCGGTAATGGCGATATTATTAAAATTTTTGACTGGGGCAGAATGAATCACGTCGAGTTCAATGCATCCGAAATTCAAAGCTGTTTTATTTCCCTTAAGAGAACCCAAATCTCTCTTCGTAAATGGGGTGTGAGCATTTTAATTTCTTTTAATTTAGGGATTTAGGTATCTAACCATCTTTGTTTTACTGGCCGCATCTTTGCCATTGCAAAAAATGCAGAAATACTTTTCCTCATACGACTTAGCACCCATATGTGCAAGGCTCATATCAGACTCAGACTTTAGGAGTAGAGGAAGGACGTATTACATTGTTCGCTTACTTTTCCCACCGCTAAGGCTATCCCCTGAACTTTGATTTGACCGTAAAGAAACCCCTATGCTGCATACAGCACAACTTAGGTGGAAGAAAATTAGGTAAGAGTAGCTTGAGAAGTTTTAACCTCACAAATGTTGCAAGTAAGCCACAAATTTTAGGTATGAAATTTTTACTCACATAAATCGGCACACCCTATGCAATATGGGCCTGAATATTGCAACAGAGAAGGAAATGTATAGACGTGCGCCTTAGCCCGCTCGCCCATTGGCCATCATGAACAAATCTAATTCTTCTAATGCTATTATTAAGATAGCTCCTTTTTCCCCTTAATATTAAGTGAAGATTCGTTCGAAATTGAGCCTTCACCAGATTTTTCTTAATATATAGGAGTTTTTAGTCTTCATCGAAGCCCCAAATTGCTACAGACAATTGTTCTTTATTATAACACGTCAGCACCACATCTTTCCAATTATTGTGGAATACAAATTAAAAATTCATCCAAAATTGCTCTGGAGCTTGTAAAATAAAGTTATTAATCATCACAGGTCTTATTTTCCTTCATATTGACCTAGTGCTAGCTAATAGAGCAATAAATTTTAAAACTAATAATTTCAAAAGTATCTTTGCAGATTTTCTTTCCTGCAAGCATACAACCAAATCCTATAATAAATTCCGTGATGTATTTTAGTATCAGTGATTGTAACAATTCTGCCAACGAGAACTGTATTTCTGAAACCACTGGGATATTTCAGAGTAAAATTACAGCATACAAAATTTAAGTTAACTAGAAACATTTGACAGGTTAAAAGTAATTCCCAATCTCATCTTCCCTTAAATTTCCTTCTGGTGCAATATCTCAGAAAAAATTATATTGAATTTGTTCAGCAGCTTAAGAACTTTAAGTTATCGTAGGTATTATAAAGATATACAAAAACTCTGTTTTGTAGGACCACGTTAAAAGTTTGTATAAAGTTTATTGAAATGGTGGATTTTATACGCGTTCAAGAAAGTGGTTCAATTTCAATAGACAAACTGCATAATAAGTGTCGTTAATTTATTAGATTCTTCAATTTCTTCGAGATTGTTGCTTCTATAACTATTAAGTTTTTCGGTGTCAATAGAGAAAATCGACGCCGATAGGAAAACTAGGGACCGATGAAATATAAGATACCGTCTTTTTTCTAAAGATACATTCTAATGAGTTTCTTTTAGTAGCTTAGAATTAGATGATAAACCTGGGTAATAATAATCTTTCACAAATCATTTTAATGAAATTCACAATGTGCAACTATTATCCTTAAATTTGATTGACTGTGATTAATGAGCAGCGATAATGGAATGATAGTAATAACGAACAAAATGTTGACATTGCATAAAAAAAGCATAAAAAATCCCATGAAATCTTTTGACGAAATAATGAAAATGAGTCAAATGAGTCCAAACCGATGTGTATTGTGCATGATAGCAACGACAACAAAATTAGCGCAATTGAGAAGTATAATTTTTTAGGAGAGACAAAGCGCGTCTAAGACATTCATTTTTAGGTTAGTTTAGAGCGACATTTATTTTGTTTTCGCTTGTTTTATTCGTACCTCGATTAAAACTAGTAGGTCCTGGCTTGTATGTGTGGAAACGGCCTATTTTGAATATTTATATAAATTTTACTATTTATTTACATCTCCTAGTTGTTATTGGTTTTCTTGTGTAAGTGTATTAATTTTATTTTGTGTTAAAATTTTTTTATTTATTTTAATTTATCACAGAACCATTTACCCCTATTTATTTTAATGTAAACAGTGATGTATATTTGACTGGTCACATGGTGCATTGAACAGTAAAAAATGTTACAATCGAGACAAAACAAAATAAGCAAACAAAATGTTATGAACTGGAAATTTGATGCCCAAAAATGACCCGCCAAATATAATCAGGTTTCGAAAAATTCAAATTTCTCACCTTGTGATGATCCAGTTCTTGGAAGAGTGGCATAAGGATTTGTAGCTGGCTTTGGTTGTCCCCAGCTGGGAGCATGACTTGGTGGAGGATATGTTGATGGTGATCTAGGTCCACTAATTGGTGGAGTCTTTGGTGCGCTACCGAATGGCTTCGGTCCACCATAACCTTGGTGCACCTAGAAAATTTCATTAGTTCCATTTAATTTATGCTATGCAAATTTTGTTGTATCAAGATTTAAAGCGGAAGCAATGTAATTAGATAAAAACAAAAGAAAACAAGCGCAATTACAAACCTTATAATTTGTTTTGATCCCCTTACCGGGAGGTATTACACTTTTAATTATACTCCCATCCAGAGTTATGTACTGAAATTCTTCATGTGGTTGAATTTTGGTGTCAGGTCGAATAGTACCATAAAGTGATTCAGTGTTTGATCCTTCCGCATTTCCATTGCTTACTCCACCTCTCGACGTCATATTCATGATGATACTATTTCCATTAGTGTCTCCCATTAATGATTTATTGCCACCATCGGTGGTCTCGTTAGTCTTTTTACTCGCGTATTCTTTCAAAAATTGATTATATACATTTGCCTGCGGTGCACCGTGACCTCCTCCGCCAGCTGTAGCATTACTCGTGTTTCGATTGTTCGAATTCATATCATTCTCGTTTTGCTTATGATTAATAGTCGTTTCGTTACCACTCATTGTGCAAACGGTTGTAGGTGGCACCGATGCTGTTTTCAGTTGCTGGAGATTTGGTCCTGCTGCTCCACCGACCAAAGTACCACTTCCACTTGATTGTCGTGAATGAACCGGTGATAATTTTTCTGGTGTAGATGACATATTCGGACTGAGACTACTTATACAAGAATTTGTGGTGCCAACTGATGAAGATGAACTACTGGTTCGGGAATGTGATGGTTGAAAAGGTAATGCAACTTCTGGTCCTGGATCACTCTGGTTTTTTATTTTTTGTTGCCACAAATGAGGATTTAAGGCAGGAAAGGGTTGGGTTTGTATTTAAAAAAAGGAAACAAATGCAAACAGTAGTTATTAGTTAGTTGCAACAAAAACAGTAAATAAAATGGGGAAGAAAAATAATTCCAAGCTTAATTTTGTCGCCAATAAAGTAAATAAATCCTAACGCACGTCGAAGTAGAACAGGTTGAGGAGGAATGTATAGTTGTTGTATATAATGTAATTCACAAAACATTATCTTATGTAAACTTATAAATTTATCAGTTAAAGGAAAATTGGGATTGTTTTGTTTATGAACTTTACGTTCGATGTCCTTTTGCCTTAAAAAATTTTTCTTGCAATTATCAGATTATGTTAAACATTTTTCAAAAACAAAAATATTTGCGAAAATTAATTACAAAAGGCCAACGTTGTTGTATTTCGAAATTATTTTATTGTCTACCTATCTATCTATCTAGTCTAATTTAAATATTGTACAAGGTAAAAAAAAACCTAGTCCAAGTTAAATGAAACCTTGTCCATGTTAAGTAAAATCTGGTCTAAGTCAAATGAATCCTATTTTTCGTTAAAGTATTAAAATAGTTGTCAGTTAGCCTAAATTAAATTAGAATCTTCCAATGACTTCCCCTTCGCCTGTTAAATTCTACAATACACCTTTAGCAATTGTTAGTTATTAACTGGCCGATGTTTGGCAAAGCCGGATTATAGGTTTGGCCCTAAGTCCAAAAAACTTGACTCTTCTGGAATTTAGTGCATTTTATTACTGCTAAAATTAAAATGAGTAAAATTCGACATTTTATAATGGACATTTTATAATATACAAATATATATATTTTCAAAATTCTCATTGCGAATTCTTTCAGATAACACTTCACATGTTAATTTTATGATACCACATCCACCAAACTCAAACCATTCAGTGTTAACTTGACGTGTGGTTTTGGTAGAGCCGAGAATGAAACTATTTCAAATTTTTCTGAATATGCTACCCGAAAATCATGCAGGAAACACAGAGCTTGAATGTTTTAATATTGTCAAACAAAGAAAACAGAGAGAAGAAAATAGAACCAAGGTGTTCTATAACTGCTGCAGAATGAGAAATTATTTGTGGTATGTGTAGAATTAGTCATAAAATTAGTAATTGTAGAAAGCGGCTATGGGGATTTATATTGCCTATGTACCGTCTAAGTTGCCATCTAATCTAAGCCCCAATTGTGTCTTAGAAAAGTGGCACGGGTATAGACTTGAAATTTGATGTAAAAATGAAGCAATCTGTATGAAGTATCTGAAAAACATAACGAAATCACCCCAGTTTATTATGATAACTGCGTTCTTGTTAGACTCTTTTAACTTATGTCACATTATTATGCTACTTTATGACCATAGCTTGTAGATCCTAAACTTTAGACACGTTACATTGTTAATATTTATGTAAAGAGGTTATTTTTCGATTAATTTATTTGATTATATGATTTATCACTCACCCTAGGTGATATCGAATTTACGTGATATCGAATTTGGTATGGTGGTTTTAAGTTTTTTTTTACTAAAGTTTAAATTTGTTACCTGCTTGGAAAATCAAAGGAAGACACTGTTATATAATATTTCAGGACTAGGTCAAGGTCATCAATATGTTAACATGTTAGAAAAATCACAATACTAATGAAATGAATGATGAAGATATTTGGAAAATTGTAATTTATTATATCACCTCGAAATCGTAAAACTTTCTAAATTCAACTATGCCGATCCTTTCGAATAACTACTATAATCACAGTTACTTTACTTCTATGTTAAAAACTATATCGAAACGCGATTACTTTTTCATCCGAGATAAATCGGACATTCGTACGCGTCTGTACATTACTCTAAAAAAACTGAAAGAAATGTTTCGGCTCGAGTTACCATACATATTTAAATTGAACAAGTATTGACGAATCGATGTCCAAATGATTCGGTCTACAACTATAATTAAAACTGGGGCTATAATTAAAATTTCGCGAATTTTCAAACGAGAATCAAAGATGTCTCACTATAAAAAGCATCTGACATCGTACTCTAAGTGGGTATCAGTAATTCCTTAAAATCAATCACGATTACGTCCTCAATAGCATCAATTAAGCGGAATTCTCTTTCTTCCCCTAGTAATCAAAACAACATCTCACATAATTATTTATAGCAAAGCCACCCTGAAGGTGGACCAGGAATTAGTACATGCCAATCACACCTGATTAAGCCGTACTGGCTATGTCAACTTACATTACTGGTCGGAGAGGTTATGAGGTGACTGGTTCCATTCGACTGGTGATGATGTGCATTTATAGCAGCGGAAATAGTGTTTGCGCTCAATTTCGTGTTTCTGAAAAGAAATGAAGAAAAAAAAATAGAAAAGGAGTGAGTCAATGAGTGAAAATTAAAAAATAAAGAAGACCTTAAACGTAAATAGACATGTCGGTGAGTAACAATTTAACAACATTTATGGGGGCTATTTTCAGAGCAATGCGGTGAGAAATTTTATTTCGGGTGAAATTTAGATTCAATTGATTATTTTAGATACAGAAGACACGACAGACCATATATACGCAATGCAATGCCAAGGTTTCCCAATCGAACATCGAATCAATCGCCAATCGGTCACTTTCGAATTAAGTGTTTGAATTCAATTTGGTGACTTAAATGGTGTTAAATTGAGTGGAAAGTGGCCCTCAAAAGTAATTAAATTGCTCAAAGTGATTTCCTTTTTTCGAGAACTGCTCTCGAATTGAGACGTTTTCTGTTTAATTGGAAATATGTTCTCAACAACTTTTATTTGTACTTGAAACTTCTTAATTGATTTGGTATTGAATAAATAAGTACGCTGCGAATAAAGTCCTAAATAAATATTTGAAATTTTGCAATTCTTTCGTTAGATACATCTATTTACTGGTTCCCAGTTGTAATTTATCAAAGGAATGGCAAGTGAAAAACTATCCCTCCCGAAGAATTAATTTTCAGTTATTAAATCAAAACCCTCACCTAAATAAGTCCAGATAACCATATCGAAGGGAATAAAATTCTTGAATATGAGCTTCCAAAATTTATCGCAAATTAGGACAGGAATTTAGACAATATTGAGAAACGTTTTTCCACTTCAAGTAACATGTATAAAGTGTTGTTGTTAGGTGAAATCATCATCATCAGTGAGTTAGCTTAATTCTTAGAGGGTTTACATATCTTAACCACTTTCTACCTCCAAAGGTTGCAACCTCGGGTTCTTCTTTATTAATCGAAACCTTGCACAAGCCTTTCCACGATAGCTGATATCAATCGTACCTAAGAGAAGCTCTACTTATAAACCAGAGAGTCGCTTTCTTAAAAATCAACAATTGTAGTTTTCTAAAAAAAATTAAATCTTTTACTTACATTTCTAAAAATGTAAAATCAAACTTTTCGAGGTATAAATCTGTAGAACAAGAAAATTTTACATTTCTTAACCATAACTACCTTAATTCCACCCTCAAAAACAACCCCAAAAGCTACCTCGACAAATTCAGTCCATCAGACTCAGAGAATTCAATTCCTCACAAAGTCGATCGTTGTCAAACCGTCGCTTGTAATGTAGTTAAAACCAGTTTCCATATCATTCAGATATTGAAACCTAGGCTTTTTACGCTTTCTAGAATTTTAAGGAGTTCTCTTCTAGTTTTCTTTTGACCTTCGAGTAGTATTTCTTATCTGGAAAATATGTCTTGACTATCTTAATCAGTTAAAATTGATAATTTTAAAAACATTATTAACCCCAAATATCTTAAAAACTTCATGGTTCTTTCTCCATTTGTATTATTCAATAATATTTTGGAGACGACTATAAAATAAAAAAGTATAATATTGCCAAAAATACCAAGTTATCTCCTCTTTTCTTTTGTAAAGTTTCTGGCTACAGAAATGTTTTTCTTTGGATTCCAAGTAAATAGCATCCCAACTAAGATAAAAATCCTGTTCCCTGTGATACAGTTCTGTACTTTTAAATTAATAGGCATTATTTTTGTTAAGATTTATTCCATAAAGACTTCAAAGCTTCTGTGGCCAACAACTGTGCTTATAGAATCAAATATCTTGAGGGTGAATTTATTTCTTCTATTTGTTTTTTGTTTATATAAATCCCGATCTTTCTATGATTAAAATGGACCTCTGCCCATCCGAATCGTATATATATACATATCGTACGGATTACGGATTTTCATGTTATACATGTATGTGTATATGTATATATGTCTTTTAAATTACACATCACTTTGTCATACTTCCATATCAGATGGGACTGCGCTAAGCACTGCACTGTCCTTAGTACAAAATAAGTTGCAAGGGCGTGATGCTAAATTTGCAGCAATCCTGTGTGATTTGGCATACTGTAAGAACTCAGCTAAAGTGTCTCTTCCTTTATTGATATCCATCAAGAATTTCTTTCATATATGCTCCGAGCTGTTCTATGATGAAAAGAATTTATATACAGTCGCTAAAAAGGAAGTTCCCAATCTTAACTGCACGAAATTCTACTGCTCTTTGTACTGATTGGAAAGATGATGGAATCCTATCATTCTTTAGATATTACTTCCTTATCTATGCATCCACAAAAGACCTTTAAAGCTAATTGCCGATGAGACGATTATTATTTTATTTATTAACCAAGACCAAACTTATTCTAAAAAGGAAGTACTTTTAGGATGGTGAAACTATATAGAGAAATGTGACGGCATTCTAAACAGTATTCCAAAAAAGGCTCCTCCGGCCTGCCGGTTCATCTAAGACTATTGTAAATGGTGTCTATTAAAGAGTGTAGCTTATATTGGAAATCAAGTAGTAAAAGAAATGTCTGTTAGATTCAATTTCTCATTATATCAGTCCAGAGATTTTTTGACTCAACTCTGCATACTATATAAAGTTTGTTTCATAAAATCTTACAGACTTATGTAGATTGCTTATTGAAGTGCTCAGTATGAAGAACTTCAGATGATCCGGATAGTAATCTCGATGGTAACCCGTATATGGTGGTTTGACAGTATGAAAGTGTAAAATAAGACTTTCGCAAATTTTTTGGAAGTCAAATGGCGAGAATGTTTGGTGTCACCTTTGTGTGCTGCATTCGGTCGTCGGTAGTAACTTCGCTCCTCTGAAACATTTGTTAGGTTTATTTTGCCATTGATCGTTACTGTACAACGTTCGAGCTCAGCCGGGTTAGCAGGCGGATAAATTTGTTTAGCTTAAATTTTGTTTATTTTCTCTCTCGACGCTTCGCTTCTTACCGAGATTGTTTTTTAAAGTGACTTCTAACAAAATAATATTCAGCATGCTATAAAAGAAATTTAGGTTTCAAGATCTTTAGCAAACGAATAAGTTCTTCATTCACTCTTGTCTCTGCCATTCTTGAGCGGATATTTGCTGATCTTTTATTTGTTGGAAACCTACTGGCTGAAGATTCGAACAGTGCCCCTTCGAGGCAATCTATTTTCAGTTTCAAACCGAACTTTCAATTCAGTGCAAATTTGATTTTTCTCGAATTATATTCACATCTCTATTGATTCAGAATCTGTTATCAAACTTTGTGTACATTCTGGTTACTTATTTTGTGCAAGTGTTATGTAAGAACAATTTTGCAAGTGTAGTTCAGTCTTTGCCTCGCCAGCAAATAGGTAGTCTTTCATGGTTTCAAGAACTTATATTCTTTTCTCTTCCTGCAGCTCTGGGAGATCTCTATTGACGACGTAGTCCAAAGACCAGCAGATCAGATCAAGATTATTGATTCCCGTGGTGCTGAAGGCTCACATAAGGACGAAGGAGATTTGGTAGGGTATCCCCTCTAGCATACACAAAAATGCACTCAAAATCGTCAGTTTTAAACATACGCATGTGGATAATACGATATACGACTGTGGTGATGTGTTTAGGTATTCCTATCCTAGGAAAGCAAAAGTAACTTATACTGCGTATGAGAATAAGTAGTTTCTTCCTCAAGAGAATAACCAAAAACTTAATAGCCAGTTGTAAATTTGAGGAGAAAAGTGTTGTCCTTTAAAATTCCTAATGCATAGTAAAAACTACTAACTCCATCTGCTAGAAATTTTATTAATAGTATCGTTGGAAAATCAATTGTAGATTTTATACTAATGTTGACATAAAGTAACAAAATTAAGCTACGTAAATTTTTATCCAAATTTTAAGAACACAACATGTTTCTTTAATAAAAGTTAATGCCGAAATACCTTCGAGGCTAATTTCAGATATAAAAGATTTAAATTGAAAAAAGATGTTCAATTTATTTTTGTTTGTCAATTTTATCAGTATCAGATTTAAAATTTCAATTATTAGCCTCCCTGATATATAACAGAAAGTATAATTTGGAAACAGAATAGCTTTTCAATTCTACCAGCCTCCAAGGCTTCTAAAGCCAATAAACATTAAATGTGAACAGAATTCCATTAAATCCCATAAATTAGACAAATGAACAAGATGTTTTCAATTATTCGGAATGTTCCCACATAAAGTGAATAATATACATAACACGTTACCAACAATTAACTTATTGAACTCTGAAAACACCCCCAGAATTACAATAAATCTCTTCGATTTAAGCACTTACATGGAATAGGATACCACAATCCGAATGCTGTGAAATGTATCATTAAGTAATTAATTAGCGTACTTACGGCTTAATTGGCACTGGTACATAGCCCTCCGTACCAGGTGGTGGATTATTCATTGCAGCCAACTTGGCATGAATGTCACAATACAACTTGTTGTTAAAGTTGTAGTATCCTTGATTTTTCAATGAAGTACCACAGGTTGCACACTTGAAACAGTCAACATGAAGGTTTCTATCCTTGACACGCACAAAGACACCACTGTGAAAATGGAGACGAAATGAATATAAAATGCAATGAAAAACTTTTTAGTATAATTTATATCACAAATGCAAAAATTAATCCCATTCGCACATATAACGAACTCAGTCATACTCAGAAATCTCTGTTTTTGGTATGAATGAAAATTATTGTTGTGCAAACAAATTACTGGAGTGAGTTATACAATCCACGATTTATAAATTCGTTTTACCTACTATTGTTGCTTAGGTACCGGAATTATATCCTATTTTATGCGAATTTATATGATCTCAAACTTTCTTTCTGCACTGGTAAATGATAAAACGGCAAAATATTTAATTAAAATACGAAACTACTTCTAATTCGATTTTCTGTTAACACGAGATCTTTCTAGGGGATGGGTTTTGATCTTAGTAGACACGAGATTTATTAAGATTTTGCTGCCACTTCTGCTGCGCTATTTAAGTCATCTGCTCAATTTCATCCTCATAACTTCAGAATATCCTGCATCATGGAAGTGTGCTAAGGTAATTCCCATGTCCAAAGTGAGTACTGACAAATTGTCTGAGGATTTTAAGCCCATAAGCATCCTTCCTTTAATCTCTAAGCTTGGAAAGATTATTAAATGACCAAATGACTACATTAGTTAAACAAGCATGATTTACTCAACCCCACTCAACTTGGTTTTCGCAGAGGTTATTAATTGCACTCATAAAAGTTTTTTCATTTCTGCATGTAACCTAGTAAAATCCACGTGTAAAAAGTCCATATGAATAGAAAATTTTTTTTTCTAAGTGAATAAAGAAAGTGTTCCGATCCCACAGACACTTCAGCAGATTTGCGCTCAAGAACCTGCCCGGAAATGATCTTTTCAGCCGTCCACCTTATCTCGAACGGCTCAAACTTATTAAATTGATCTCCTTGCTGACATCGTTTTTGTACAGTAGCTCATGAATTCTAATATTTACTAAATTACTAAAACCCTTATGAGGGACTATAATCCCAGGGATAGGTAAATGTTTCTTGGAACCATGTCGAGAAATGCGTCTTCTGGGCTAGAAGGAAAACTCAATGTTATTAATACCTAAAAAATATCACTTTTAATATAGGTTTTTAATAAGCTACAGTATGTGTGATAAGAACGCGTCCGACTTCCTGCTTTTTTTTACATGATGACCACAATTTCAGTGGGGAAAATAATTACCCGAGTAGTCTGCAGAAGATAAGAAGATTAAATGACTTTTTGATAAAAAACCCAAACCGCTAAGATAAGGGAAAGAAAAACTTCAAAAAAGGTATAGTCATTATAGTTTTAGCACTAAAGGCTGGCGCACAGCGGCGCGTTTGCGATAACAATTGCAATTGCGATACACCACAGCAGGGAATTTTGTCATTGATGAACATGGTAATTAGTTGCTTCTGCTATAAAGTCTGTATCGATGGTATATTATAAGGTAATGCAGAAAGTAATCAATCCAACCAAATTTTAAGTTATATAGATACACAGTAACGCCTATATATGCCTCTGTATCTGTTCTTGTACAAAAAGTTCAGTGTTATGTCCGTCACGCATCAGTTAGACAGATGTTTACTTGTAATTTTCTTGTAAAAAGTCAGGATAAGAAAACAATGAAGAACAATTCTCGTCAAACTTTCATGGGTGGTTCGGACCAAATGAAACCTTTCAATGGCAATTTAGTCGAGGCGTCGCTGAGTCTTGTTGCTCTTGCTTCCTCTCACCAGGGTGGTTATCGAGCATTGCTTATTTCATAATTTACTTTTATTACTAATTTTGAAACCTAAAATAAGGACATTTTTAACAAATATCAAAACGATATCTAGAAACAGTGCTAAAGAGATGCTATTTATAAATACAAAACCATTTTATTCAACCCTTTATTGTTATTTTTTAAAGTATTACCTAAACTTAGGGGACAACTATATGATGCACACAGTACAGTTTAGGTTGAGGGAAATTTGGGATTGGGAAATTTTAACCTGACAAATGTTGCAAAATCCCAGTGGCTTGACAAGTAAAATTCCAGTCAGTAGAATTGTCTCTTAGATATATCGCCGCACTCTGTGCAGGATTTGAACCACGCCAACAGTAGAGAAAATTTACAGATGTGCGCCTCAGCAGGCTCAATCACCGACGTGCTGGCGTGGTAGATAATTCAAATAACTTCAAGGATACTCCTCTAAAATAAAAATACAAAAACTGCCCACAATCCAATTTTCCAACAATACTAAATCTATCGTTCCGTCAATAGGAGTCCCTTATTATCAAACCTTTTATCCTTTTTCCTTTCTTATATTTGTAGAGGTAACTTTCTTTCGAATATTACAAAATTCATTTATAAGGTAATGTTTACAGACTTTTGAAAAATGCACAAAAATTTGTCTATTTTTATTTTTTCGAGGAAAATCTACTTACAACGACGGTCCCTTCTCCGGTTATTTTGAAAGCTCAAAAGTCTTAAAATACTTAAAAAATCTTTTACTTAAGTGAAGCCAAATCATATGCCTTCGGGGCGAGCTTATATGTATATTAGGTTGATCATTTGTTCAATTTAATATGCATTTTTAAGCTATAGGACAAAAGCTATCAGCATATTGAGGTAATGTTTTTATCACAATCTACCCTACTCAACAATAGGTAAATATAGTGAACAGTTCTCGCAACTCAGTTGCGCAACTATTTTTAATTGATTAAAGAATGAAACCTAATTTTCTTAAGACTGAAGTAACTAATTATTTTGTAAGATGTGTAAGAAAATTTTCTGGTGGTATGTAAAAAAATAAATGGTTTTCTTGGTAGTTTACTGAGTGGGGATGTAAGCTCTCAAGAAATATAATAAGAAGAAGAACAAACAGGTAAACAAAGTACAACAAATCGAAAACATCTCCATATTCTTACACAATGCTAACTCCACACCCATCACATGTTGGAACGCCAGAAGTTTCATTAGAAGTCGTTTTCGAAGTTGTTGTTGATTCTGTTTTCGTGGTTTCATCCTGTGAAGAAGCGGTAGGTGTTGGAAGTACTGGCTTTGAAACTGGAAGGCTTGGTCTATGAAGAGCACCTGGTACTAATGTATTCTGTTGCAATGGAGTACTAATACATTCATCTTCCTTTGAAGTTGTTGATGTTGGCGTTTTTGGACCAGGCGATCTTCGTCCTCCTATTGCATGACTTGCTGTCCAAAAGAAGTTTGCTGGTGCAGGTGGGTCTTCAATAAGGAATGATTTTTGACAACTGTAGCAACCTATATGCTCTTATATTTATTAAAATCAATATGTGTTGTTTACTGTTTAATGAAGTTAGTAGTTAACAATAACTGACAACATTCACGCAATCATACCAAGCAGATTTAAAATGCATTCCATTTTAGTTTTATAACATTTGACTCCATATAACAATTTTAATTTATCCCAACACGAAAATTTTTATTACTCTGAAGTAAGCAGTATTGATGAAACCAACTTTATATCCATATAAGGAGTCAAATATTATAGGAATACTTTATACAAATAACACTTACACAATGAGGCGTTCACATTCGGCACAGATATTTTGTCCAGCCGGTAAACCACCGGTACTTGGGGCTTTTGGTCTATCAATAGGAGCGCTTACATGCCTGGTTACGGATGCTGATACTTGGTGATTAGCTGATTGTGGATTGTGTTGGACACTTTGAGTGTATGGTTTTTCTGCTGGAGAGTGGGTTAGTTGAAGGATATTTTTGTAGTATAAAACTAATTTATAGGTAACGAGTCGGTAATTTTAGGTAGCAGTATATCATATACAAACATTTATTAAATTTTTAGAACAGTAAAAAAATTAATATAACAATAATTTTTTGAACAATAAAAGAAGATATCAGAATGAACAGTGCACGTTAAAATTTACGTAATTAAACTAATCGAATAATATTATTTCTTTATGCGTTTACAATCACTTAATTAAAATTCAGTATTAACTTAATAATGGCAAAAATCAGACTTTGAACTCAATTTTAGAAGAAAAGTAATGAAGGTTTTTTTAAGTCTCATGCCTAATTACGTTCGTTAGAGAGAAGATGAATGTAACTTCCAACTTAAATTTTATTGCCACATCATCTGAAAACTTGCTATACTAAATTATTTTTAATCTAAGTCTATTACTCAAGTTTTGGAATCTATATATATATAAATTTTTCGATTTGATTTAAAATCAAACAACCTGGTAATCGAACAATGGTCTATATTTCGAAACAGTCTATTCTTCTGAAATTTTGAATCTGTTTCTATTAATTTTGTACGAAAGGGATACCCAAAGCAAAAAGAAATGTTTGACCGAAGAAAGCGTATGATGAAATTGCGGAGATATGTAATAAAAGAAATGAAATCAAGGGACTATACTTGACGCTAAGTATATTTCTCAAAAGAAGCAAATTAATATTGGTATCCCAAAAGGTTCAGATTTTGATACTTTGCTACTTATAATTTAAATCCTATTAATGGTGATGCGTGCTTCTTGCTGCTAATTACGATTATTTTGTTTACAGATGATGCGTTCTTACGCAAAGAGAATTAACAAGAATTGGGCCGTGTGTTAATACTTGAGGAAAATAATCTAAACGGATTGAAGGAATGGTTTCAAAGAATAAAACGAAAATTGATTATTGACATAAATAAGATTATGATATTTTGGAGTGGATATTGTAGTGTATTAACATAGATAGCAACAATGTGTGCAGTGTACATGCAATTGTTTAAATATTGTATCTATGGTTCAGTATATAAGCAACACTAACTTATGCCCATTAAATGCATTGTTCGAATCGTACCAGCGTTTACCAACTGTCGACGTTTGTGCATCGCAAAAGAATTCAATCAATTTTGCGACTGTTCTGGTTAAATAATGACATGAAATGTGTAGATGTTTACAAACATTCAACTTGCATTTTACTTTGAGTGAAAAGCCATTTGAGAAAGACATTTGGAGTGTTAAGTATTTCTTCTGTAAAATATATAAAATATATGTAAGGTACTGATAGAACTCTTGAAGTACATGAAATTGAGAGGAATTCTTAAATGAAATTAGTGAAGTTAGGCAAAGAAGTAAAAATCTGGGAACAGTATAATTCAAAGGTGTAAAACTGAAGATCGCTAGAAAATAAAACATGGCCGGTTCATGAACTATGAATTTTCAAAATCTAGGGATAAATTTATGTCGGTTGGATATGGGTATGTATCCAGGATGATGTTTTGCTGGAAATTTCAATATTTTCAAGGAAACGAGCTATATGGAAAGGTTTTCGGGATTCGGGCTCTCGGGTTTTACCTACACTACATGAGGGGGTATAATTGGTTTTCAGAAACAAAATATTTCACCAAGATAACGCACTGTCACATGATTGTTAGGTATAGATAGAGATAGGTGTGTAGTATATCAATTGATTATGGGGAATCCAAATTATGCAAGAAAAGTGTATATTTATATGCAATATATATATATATATATATAATTACAACAATTTGCGATTTATGTGAAAAAGGGGTAAAAAAGCCAACACTTTTTAGTGTGCAGTGATGCAGAGAAGAAAAATAGTGAATAGTATAAAGTAAACAATAATTTACACTAGAAATAACATTTAAAATACCTAAAAATCTTAATATAAATAATACTTTTCATATTTAAGTGCACTGTTCATTCATAGCTCCTCGGAGTAAAATCGTAAAAGGACTTAAGGCGAATGAAAGTCCTGACGTGCAAATTAATACGTAACATAATTATTTCGAACAAAAATCAACAAATAACATTTATTAAAAGTATAAACACTTTCGTATCGTTAATACAAGTACATGAATAAATGTCTAAAGATTAAAATAAAAATTTTAAATAAATTCTTATAAGACATTCGACTTTTTCCTTGGCAAAATGTCTGCGTTACACAAATAACGCTCTTATTCAATAAGTTCGTCACCAAATATACTTTTTTCTCCATTAAGTAATCTTAACATGAAGGCTAGTGTGTAATAATGTGAAAGCATTTCATCTTTACCTGGTTCACTGGGCTCACTCTCTTGCTCATGAAGGAATTTGTAAACTTCCGAATTAGCAGCATTATAAACCTTTTCGTTCTTTTTAAAATTCACCCTAGAAAAGAAACACTCAATTAGACTCGTAAAGTGAAAATGTAGTTGATAAAGAATGTAATATGGTGGTATCCCAAAACCAACCCACAACTGCAGTAGAGAGGTTTATTCATTTTCGATTTTTGTGTGTCCTTTACAAACCAATTTTGGTGCATATATCTGGCAACATATCCAAAACTTTGCCAGGATATCTGTTTACTTCATGATGTGTACTTAAACAAATTTTTTATTATACAAATAAACCAGAAACCACGAAACCGAGTGAATCCCAACTTTTCTCATTTCTCAACGAATTCTATCACTCTACACCGCATGCAGACGTTCCGGATCTCCTTTATAGGCAATAAAACAGTAACAACTCGTGTAAAATAATTTCTCTTGGTCTTAACTTTTATTTATGTAACAAGGCGAAAAGTTTTTCAACTAGACTCATTTTACCCGCACCCCGAAACGAATAGGTTTCCTGTATCTCGTATATATCTAAGTGCAAGGATCCTCTTCCTGGTGCAGATGGAACAAACCTATAGCCACCATAAATTCTAAATGAATTTTCTAGCACTAAACACGTACTGAAACAGTACATTTGCTCTTGATTTGATTACTCGTGTTGCATGATAATTATTGCTCGACATTATTTCCTACCCGGGGTGCTACTACTGTAGATAATTTGGGTCGTTCAGTCGACTACCCACGCTGCCACTATTGGCCCGTAAATTGTTGTGAAAATGAAAATTCCGCCTGTTTTTGAATGTAAATTTTATTCCCAACGAAAATTTTGCGGAATGGAAAAGATCAGATTAAGGAAGGGAATTAGATACAAAACGGGTAAAATTAATTATGGAGCAGATACAATCCACGGATTGTACGATGAAAATTTTAATCTTTGGAGGATAAATTCAGCGCACAGTAGGAGTTATAGATATGCGAGTAGATTTAATTATTTTGTAGTTGGTGGTGGAAACAAGCTTTTGGCTATGTCTGAAGGTTTCAGATTTCTAGATTTAGGGAGCTTACAGAGGCAATACAATAGCAATAGTTTGTCGTAAGGTGGTAATAGTTCAGAAAAGCATTAATCGTAAACTTTCGCTACAAATTAAATCCAATTGAATATTTATCGAATTCAAATTGCAGTTAAAAAGGTTTGAACAACTACAAGTGGCTATTAAGATTTTTATTACTGACTTGGTTCTCAGGATCTTTCAACTACAGTCCGAAAGATGGTTCGGAAACACCATACATTTTACTTGATGGCTGAAATTTTTCGAGGTGGTAGATGGGACTGAACCTATTTAAACTTTGCACAGTTGAGTTTTTCAACGTTAAATTGGAGAAGATGTCCAGTATCTAGGATCAAATATCACTTTTTAACTATAAAAGGAGCTCTGTATTATATGCTGTGAGAGATAGTTAGGCCAGAGACATTTTAGTAAATTTAACCATATCGAGATAGACTACTTGCTGTGCACAACGCTGAAGAAGAAGTTACGGAATCTGCACTCCCTCAGCTGCTGAGAGTGGAAGAGGAGGAAATGAATATTGAAGAGATTGCTTTGGCACTTTGATGGATATCGGCAAAGACGTGAGATTAGTCTGGTTATCATGAGATAGGTGAATAACCTACTGGCAAACAGAGAAATCAGGATCCAGACCGGCCACGCAAATGTTGGGGAGAGGGTCGCAAGAGGATTTCCACAGGGAGGAAGGTTATCTCTTTTTCTGTGGAACGCTACAGTTAATTAGGAACTAAAAGGGAAGAGTGTTCACTGATCTGAGATCAACGTGAATCCTAATACCTAGGATACCAGGATTCGAATCTGACCAGGAAACACCATATTGAAGAAAAGACCAGAAAACCGAAGGTGGTGTCACATCAATGTAGAAGAATGTGATTTAAAGAAAGTCGGGTATCTCATCAAGATTAGCTGACCACTGAACATACACAATGCTGGTGGCCTGAACCACCCCAGCTAACTGGCAGACGACAACTGGATAGGGCAAAAAGAATGACGCTTCTCGCCTCATACTCACAACTCCACTAGAAAACTTTTTCGGGCTGTCATCGATGAATCTGTTTGTGAAGAAGGTGGCAGTGGAGAAACAGGATATACAGGGACGGTTAAGGGACCTTAGGGACTGAGTATGGGTATAGGAGAATCCTGGATATCGAAAAAGAGATCAGGAAACCAACGATAGCCAAGGGTAGGACCAATGCAGCCAAGATAACCGAAGAGTTTCACGAGACTCTTATCACTGACGAATTATTCCCATTAGAAGGGACTGATGGATATTTTAATATTAACGGTCGAATCCATGATTGAAAGCATGACAGGTGTAGAAATCTTCTATGAAGATCTAAATCTATCCTTTTATGTTATCCTGGGGAGATACAACACAGGTTACTACACAGAAACGCTGGCTTTGGGGTGTGCATTGGAATACTTAAAGGAGAGTCAACTGCAAAGAGATAAAATTCTCCTTTCACTGGACAGACACGCAGTGTTCAGATGTTTGGAGGTAGATTCACCTCTAGCGATGGAATATGTGCAAGAATTCAATGGGTTTGACTTGGAGAAAGAGGTGAAACTTTTTTGAGTCAGGACAACACATAGTTAACAGTACGAAAAAGCCGACATCATAGTAAAACAGAGAGC
>QYTT01084207.1:0-13014 GCA_006980735.1 Dasypogon diadema
TGACTTTAATTATAATTAACATATAATAGGAAAGCGAATTTAATTTGTCGTTTGATTCGTACAAAACACTACAAGTTCATAATTGATTTTAGGGGAATATTGATAATATTGAAATATTATAATATTGCCGATATTTAGAAGAGATTTATGAAAAAGTACTTAGTTATGTTTTGTCAGTACGCAGCAGAAATTTAATCAAGTCCAATAATTTTTAATTAAAAGTTTAGCTCCATGGGTAGCACAAAACTTTTTCAACTAACACGAAATGATTTCTTAACGAGGAATTCACGTATTTCAACTACACAAAGTGTTCTAACTTACGTCACCAGGATTTAATGACATTAATAACTTTGTTGTCTTGTCGATGGATATAATACTTTGTAAATCTCCAATTTGGGTTGGCTCTGCTCTTATAATTTTAATTATTTTTATTTTATTTATTATTTAATTTTATTCTTACATATTGCTGACCTTCAAATCTGCAGGTAGTCCTATTATCCGCAACCTGTCGACGTTCCCTTTAGCTTTAGTTTGTCATTTCGTGAATATTCCATTGACCTATAATAAACCCTGTCCGCCATATTGGACGCGCCATTTTGATTTTCCAAAATTTGACTCCAGATTCCAAATCAGTGCCCTCCAAAAACTCATATGGACTTATCTTCATGATGATCGAGATACTTTTGAAAAAGTTAACATTTATGACCGTCATATTTGATCCGCCATGTTGAATTCTTAAGCGTTAAGGTTAAATTCGTAATCATGAGCCCCAGAAACCTATATATCCCTCATTTTGTCAACATTCCATTGAAATTTAGAAAATCTTGTCCACCATATTGGATCCGCCATTTTGAATTTAAGAAATCCGACTCTGGATTGGCAATCAGTGACCTCGAAAACCTATATATGCATATTTTCATTTCCGACTTTAAAAATAAAACCTTCATGTGGCAGTCCTCTGAAGGAGTTGGCCGTTTTGGTTAATTTTCTGACAGGATGTTTAGATTTTAGTAAAGTACTTACGTGCCGAATTTTATCCATCTACTTCGAAGCGTTCTTGGTTTAGAAGGAAAATATCGATTTTTTATTTGACATAGCTGGAGGTTTCATATGGCAACCTTATGAAGGAGTTGTCCAAATTGGCCCAACGAACTTGATCTTTCATTTTTAATATCAAATTTCAAGTCTCTAGCTTAAGGCGTTCTTGAGATAACTCTCGGACAGACAGACGGACATTAAACGATTTCTTTTCTTCTCCCATTAATGACAATGTAGTTTATTTATAAAAGTTTGTTCAAAACTATAATACCCTACATCTGGGGTATAAAAATTGCTCGACGATGCGGCGCTTATTATTTCACTATTGGGGAAAGTTGGAAGGTATGCTACGCATTTACAAACTCAAATCTGAAATCAACTGAAATGAAAAGCTCCACAAAAACCTTTAGCTTGTTTTAAAAATAGCTGTGCATTTCCTTATTTGTACTTGCATGACCTATAAAAGAGTGTACACATTTTAAAGCACTTTGCTTATGGGGCTGAATTACGCACATAAGGGCAAATTTATTGAAATGTTCTGTCATTGAAAACTGAAAAATGTTATGTGTCACCCTTTCTAAGTGTTGGGACATTTTGCAGAAGCCTTCAGTTATAGAAAAAGTATTGTTTCCTGCACAATCCCTTTGTTGAAGAAAGTCGTTCACAATTCAGATAGAGAAAATCGATATAAGCGCGATTTTATTAGATTCCATATTCTTCGTCATTACGCACACTGTCACAGACCCTGTACTGAAATTCTATGACAACTTGACTGAACTCTTATATAACGTATCCAGACGAAATTGATTTTCATCTCTTACGTCATAAATTATTCGTATTTTTGGAGCAAGGTACAGGGTATCAAAGGGACTTCCTTACGTTGAATGCTTAAATTAATTTGAACTCTCATCCCGAAAATAAAGTGAGGCTCAACGCTCAGCCTATAAATACCATGCCGCGAGGCCTGAAATAGAATCGCAAATACATAGGAACTGGGACACAATTATCTCGGCCTCATGCTCATCGCTTGGCATACATTTCCCTCTTGTGCAAATGTGATGAGGAGCTGCTCTATTTGCTCAAAACAGAAACATAAGGCTCGCTTTATGCACGAAACATCTAATCAGGTATATTGGACTGAGAGTACTTTATGTGGTTTTACATTGTAATAAGCTTTCATTCGTCACATGTCATTTCGTGCAGATGTATACATTTTCGTGAGTATGTTCGGGGAAAGGATTCCAAATCCAAATAGTATTCCTTTTATTACCACTTTCGGTACGTTTTCACGTTCCTGTTCTCTGCAGTTAATACATTTTCTCGAGTGGATGTCATTGTCTTTCCCATGACCATCCAAATTCATTTTTATGATCCCTTGGAACATAATCTGAGGCACAATACCATCCAGTTTCATCCTTATAACTTTTCAGCCTGAATCGTTTTCACCCTCTATGGGATAGTTTCAGAAAATTCAACATTGTGCTGTAACTATGTGCAGTTGCCTTGTTCGAAGAACTAAGAGCGGAACTACCCAAGAATGCCAATAAGTAAAGGAGTTTCATTTTTTGCTCCTTTTCCCTGGAAATGATGTTCCAAGAGAGTGTACAATAGTTTCAGCTGACCAAAAAGTACAGAATGGTCCTATTGGGATCAGAACTCGAGCAAGTGGAAACATCAGATTTATTGAGCGATAAATTTCTATTGCTCCATGATTATTGTTACCAGATCAGAAATTGAAAAGCATTACTTACAGAGACGGCTTTTGCCGTAAGCATTTAAAAGACACTAAAGGCAAGGAATCGCATCCTTTTCATTTTCTGTGAGAGTAAAATGGGACCGTAAAAGCAGAACGCTGACTTAAAGCGTTTCCTTTCATTTCGAGTGAAATTAGTCATAAAATTTTTAATAAAGAGTCAAATCTATAGAATTTATATTCTGGCAAAGTACAGGCAAACGGCTGCATACCACGAAGCAGCAGTTTTATGTACTTGCTATGTATTTATCTGGCGCCATTGAGCTATTATAATTTACTAGTGAATATTCTTAATTAATTCTTGAACTTTGTTTAAGCGAAAACGAAACCAAATCTTATGGACTTTTTACTATGCCGAAAACGACGTTTGTCAAATTTTTGTACTGACATCAAGCATTGTGATAACTGACGGATATAAAAAGAACACCAACAGTGGTTCGGAATTCACCCCATTTAGTGCGTCTAGGAACAGATCGATTTTTTTTTGGAACTATGACTCCCAATAAAAAGTATAGGTCCCGGGTATCTCATTTAACTTGACAAATAAGATAACTCGAAAAATACGCATCATAAAAAAATTATCCCAGACGAAAAATTAATATCTCCGAGGAGGGTGTTTGTCTGCCCTAAAATCAGTCCTCCCCTAACGCCTGTTGGTGGGGGCGGGGGGCAACTTTGAAATAACAAATGAGAACTCCATATTTCATTACAGAATCGAATTCTACGACACAAAATACCTAGGGTATGTACAATTTTTTAAAATTCCTGATAGATGGCGTTGTAATCGCAGAAAATAAGATTTTTTGCAATTCTGGAGAAATACACTTTGGATAGAAAAATAAAAATAGAAGAACGTGATCGTACTCTTACAGAAAAACGCTCAGCATACGGAGTCTTTTGACGTCCACCATTCGTGAGTGAGTGCAACATCTAATGCGTCCCTTTTAAAGATGAGTTGCAGACAGGCAGTAGCCACCCTTCTACATGGAGGTTGATTTCAACGAACCTCATGGAGTTTCAAATTCCTGATCTTTTATTATCTTCCCTCCAACTGAATTTTTCCCTGAGAGCAGACTGCATCCGGACAGGTCTAAATTGGGGACAGCGATCCCGAGAGGCTTTGACCGGTCGTTACAGCACCACATTCTACTGGAGATGACGCTCTCACGCCCTGGATTCAATCTTTTTGGTAGATGCAGATGGGTTGTCACCCGAAGGTAACTTTCCATTCTCCTCCGAAGGCCCCGCACGAAGTTGATTCGTCCACGCTTATTTTCCGTCAGGCTGGTCTGAATTTGTTGGTGTCCCACCTGAAGTAAGCTTTCCCGATCTTAGCGTCAAAAGTTCTGTTATTTGAACTCCCTGGAAAATAATATTCAAAACTAAAAACTTTTGCTGTGGTGCCATTGCTTTATAATTTCCTCCCTGTAAATTTCATAGAATTTTGAAAAAGCGATTAGGAATTGTCCTCACTCCGCTACTTTTTAATATCAAATAAAATTATTATCAGCCTCGTAATACAGTATGGTCTGTTTATTTCGAGCGTAAACATGAATTTGATAAATTAAGAAAGGCTGTTCAAAAAATGTAAAGCTAAAAGACATGTCGAAAAGAAAAGTGTGAATACAGCTTCTCCTCGAGGAAATTCAATTTGAGCGTCAATTTACTGGCGCTATTATCTTTGAAATTTTCCTCTTTTTTTTGTACAAGTTCCTGAATCAATTTCCCACATGGAAACTGTTCTACACGTTGTCGCACCTGAAGCTCTTCCGTTAGATGTAAACGAGTACTTTCACGAAATTAGATGGATGTTGATAAAGCTTTTCTGTTATTCAGGCCAATTTATGGCTAACACGTAAATACAAAATTGATCAATTTTAGAAAATCATATGTTTTACTGGATATCCAATTCGATGTTGTTGTAAGCGTGTTCAGAGTTGATAATACTTCATTGTTGCAAACTGAATTTAATACCATGAGATTAGATGTGGATTAGTATCTAAAATTTCTGGATCGATATCTAAATACAGTAGCAGCTTAGTTTGTACTTTGCAATCATGTGAGCGTGAAATTATTTTCTGTATGCAAATCTTTTGAGAAGAAAAGTTTCCTAAAGTGGTAGGGAGAATTTATTATAATCAAAACTTAAATCCCCAGGAAGTTTTATGCACACAAGCTCATATCTTTTTAACAAAATTGAACATAAGAAAGATTCTCCTGGGGGATACCAACTAGTTTTATACGATAACTGAAAAAACAAAAATAGATAGGTCATGAGTGTATTGCTATAATAAATAGAATGTGTTAAAATATGTGGTGAAGGTGCTGGATGTAGGTGCATTCGAAACCTCTAACTTAATCAATTCACCAAACTTGAATTACGAAATATATCAGCAAGAAATCCAAAAAAATTTGCTAAAACCAATTGACTTCCTTAACTAAAATAATCCTGTTATCCCAACAGAGCATCATCCAACTAACCTTCCTCTTTCCGTGGACAATGAAAACGAAAATTCCCGGAGCAATGAAAAAAGGATAGAAGAAAACGCGAACCTATAGTGCGATTTAGAAAAAATATAATATTTGCCTCGTCTTTCTCCGAAACCCGAGAATAGAGCCACTTCTCTCTATAGTGTGGTTAATATTCTGTATAAATATAAATATTGGATGAAGGTGCAGCATAAGTTAAGAGGATCGTTACATTTAAAAAAATCAAGTTTTCCTGGTACAATATAAAAACTTATAAAAATAATCTGGTATGTTTAATTAAATAAATATGATAAATCCCATTAACAAATGAGTCAGAAAATCGTATTTCTTCGAATATAAGAGATAAGAGCAATAAGAATGTTTATCGAACGAAACACCACAGGAGTTGGACAACTTATTAGTGCCAGACGGAAAGCAATGGCTCTACTAGATCTTACAAGCAGACCTGCTGTCGGACGATGATACTAACCAAGAACTACAAGACGGCGCCCAATGGCTGGAGGAAATACAAATGCAACTAGCGCAGATATACGTTAGCTTTAATGCAATAGTATCCCACAATTTTTCCTTACTTAATATTAACCGCCCTAGTGGTTGCAAAATACATTTATCCTGCCGTGGTTCAAGGGCTACGTGCTAAACTCTTACCGCCACCAGCGGAAGACCCAATAGCAGAGTTAAGCACTTTAACAAAAGAACCAGGACCCTCACAACCTATCTACTGAAAAGGGCCTAATCTATACCTAAATCTAGGCCCATAAAACTAGTCTAAATAATACAAGAAAAAGGGATTTGAATTCCTTTATCTTTCTTTTTCCATCTATTAATGACCTGACCAAGACTTAAAAAAAAAAACTTAAAGTTCTACAAGCGTGGTCACAATGGAAAAGCGCTCCGTCAGCAATTTCGTGCTCAAAACAGCCTTCGGCGGGGCTTTGACGGAGTCTAATAGCTAGTCATACAATAGAGTTGAACTTAAAACGCCACTGGGGTCGCTAGCAAGATTATGACGGGGCGCGGAGATCGATCGGAGTAAAGAACTAAGAAAGTTAAGAAAAAGTGTTAAGAAGGTTAGTGTTATTATAATTGACTATGAAAGTAAATCAAGAGTATGTATGGACTAAATAACTGTTTAAGAGAACTGTTAAATTTGAGTAAAAATTGTAAGAAATAGGAAAATGGTCCACAGAAAATGGAAGTATTTCTAAGAGGAATGAGAGAAATGTATTAAAACAATTAAGAAGAAAAGTTCGCAGTTTTTATTTACATCTTGGAAAGAATAGTGAGCTGCAAAAAGTCTGCATACACCAAATAATGAGATACTACCTTTTAGAGAAATACGCTAATTGTATGAAATTTATTGTCATGCATTCATTGTATATTTACAGTTTGTGAAATGCTATCAAAATATTATATTTCGAGCAAATGCACAACGGAAAAAAATTCACAAAAATATAGTAGAAAAATTAAAAGGCAAAAAAATCGCTCAGAGAAAATCAAGCACAGCACTGAATAAAGAAAATGGGGTAGAGTAATGGTTTGTGACTATATGAAAAATAGTGGTGTAGGAAATTTAGAGTTCATTGAGCCTACCAGGAATAGATATGACTATTTGTATATTTTAAAGCGAAATTTAAAATTGCTGAAAATTTGAGGCTGGGTAATAAATATTATTTTATACATACATTTTGATTGTATTATAATATCCCAAAGGAGTTGCATACATCACTACAAGTTCCAAAAGAACATATATGGAAACTACTAAAACGAATAATTCGTCCATAGTAATGTTATATTAACCAGAGATATGCTGAAAAGAATTCTACGCCAAGAATGGAGTAACAACAATGCTAAGGAAACTTCAAAACGTGTGTATTCTACTCAGAAAAAATGCAAGAAGTCTTCAAAAGAAAAGGATATGCATCTAGTTATTAAATCTCAAGTTAATTATTATTATTTATAGTATCAACAGGCTTCTGATTTTTTCATTTTGTATCTGATCGGAATATATTATGTTAGCATTTCCTAAACTGTAAATATACAAAGAATGTATAGAAAATAAATCTCATTATAAAATCAACAATTATTGTGATTTCTCTAGAAGGCAGTGTTTCATTACTTGGTGTAATGAGCTAGTGTATACTTGTAGGTGCATGTATAAATTCGGGACGCAGTATCTTTGCTTTTCCTCCTCTGAACCCACAACCACTCCAATATCCCGAGGAGAAATAGAACGGCAAAAAAAATTACTCACAAACCCCGAGAGGAGAAATAGAAAATGGAAAAGAAGTTGAAAGAACAAAAATAACAGAAGACTGGATATTTTATTACAGAAATTTTATTCTGGTAGATTGTATTGCAATAGATTTATAGTCAAATATTTCTTTATCGTCAAGAATTTATTACCTGTTCCTGTGAGAAAAATAAATCTCGCAATCCTGAATGGGAACGCATGGGTTCAGATTTATTATCTCAGATTTAGTAGTACGCAGCCTGCCCCGCACATATACGTAAAGCTTTTAAGCTCTCTCTTAATAAATGCATTTTTGCATATAGTTTTCTCACGAAAGCTGTTCTGAAGAAAGTGGCCTGTTAACAAAGTTCGCTGCCGATCAGACACATTCATATGAAGCTTTTAAGCACTCCTTGTATATATTTTTTGAAAACATCTTTTCTACTAAAAGTGGCAGTGAACCTGTTAAACTTAGAAGGACAAAACGTAGTGCCAAAGAAGGATGCAAATTTTTACAAATTATAAACTAAAGTCATCCAAAAAACGAATTCGCATAATGAGTATTTTATAGATACGGTCAAAGTTGGAATGTCATAAATGTTATTGCTGTTCTGTTATCGTCCATCATACATGATTTATCCGATGAAAGGATTAATCTACATAAGAAAACATGTATCATCAAAAGGTTTTCATAGCCAACCTCTTTATTATATTCATATTCTTCTCTGTGATTATAACGCCCATTCCGTTCCATCCACAAATGATGCCGAAGTCTATGTAAAGAATACAAATTTTGTCTTAACGTTCATCTTTACTCTTGAGGTAAACAAAGTACCTTTTCTGACATTTAACATAGAAATTATGTGGGCCGTGGATGTAATACTCTATGTTTAAGAACAAAAACACGTACTTAGATGCTTAAAATGACATAAAGAAAACAAGGTACCAGAGTGGGTTCAGAAAAGAATTATGTTGTCGTTTACATGGATTGCTAGAACTGGCATGTTCATTAAATTTACCTCATAAACTCACTTTATACATAACCTCCATGCGAATATGGTCTAATTTAGGGTCGTTCATATATGCTTACTTCTGACGTCGAACGGACATTGTTGAAAGCGTTCACTGGCATTTTTAATACTTTTGTCTTTCAACTTGGTCACTTAACGAGGCGTATAAGCATTTCCAGCTGGAAATATATTCATGTCATGCATGCACAACGAGTGACAGTATGCTGAAGCATAGTGCAAAATTGGATTTTTTTGATGACTGCCTTTCAGATCCATGCAGGCAACGCAAACCGATTGCAATAAAGCTTGATGCAATTTTGCCATTCTATTATGAAACGACATCATCTAATCTTCTGAGAAATATTATTATTTTTCCTTTTGGTTGTTTTATTGTATATTTCTAGGCATGTAAGTAGGATTTTGGATTATAAATTAAAATTTGATGATTCTCAAGAGCAATGGTCTCGATGGGCAGTAATTTATGTTACTTTTTGATATTTATTCTGGAACAAAGTTCAAACGCAATCCATACACATTGACTTGATTGAGTGATTGAAATGCCTCTTTGGAATGTTTTCGCAATATGTTATTATATAGACTTAAATTAAACTGTTCTATTTCAAGAGATCAAGAAATTCATCCAACTTTTCTCCAAAACTGCTTCACATACTAATCCCGCACAGCACAAATAAAAACAAGATCAGAAATAGGAAGAGAAATGTTTGCATTTACTCATCATTACACCACAAAATTACAAGTGTTCATTTAAACGACACTAATTTGTGCAGAAACGTTGCTTTATTTTGAGATTGTTTTGCTTGTTAACTATAAATAACAAATCTGCAACCAGTCAAAGCAAACGAGCAACTTCATTCATTGTTTACTAATGCGAGAGAATAAATACTTTCACGAAAGTGCAAACAATTAAACAAAAAACTATAAACAGAAGTAAACAGATACTAACCATCGCTTTTTCTTATTATTTTTGCAGATATGCAAAGCTGCACGGAACACGAGGCTAACTATCACAACTACTACTACTACTACTACTACTACTAAAAAAACAAAATATAACCGATCTACTATTAGTACTACTACCACCACCATCAACATCACCACCACCTAATGCTCATTTTAGCCACATAATTTGCATAGTTTAATTGTTTTGAATTTTTAGGGTGCAACTATGCTTTTTATACAAATAATGCAGCGCATTCATGTAGACAGATTTGAGCACCAGAAAAGATTTCCGCGATACAAAAGATCCTACGGAAAATAAACAATTCCCCACGGCGAGAAGTGAAGATTGTTGTACAAATTGTTCCAAATAACACCGAGTGAAATTCGGAGTTAATCGCCTCAATCCGGTGGGGTTTTGTGAGATTCGATTTCGTTGAATTAATCAAGTGCCAAAGTAGATTAGGACTGTAAAAAGTGAAATTCTTGTGATAAAAGATACATTTTATAGTCGACGGTATCTACGGCTGTAGTTACAGAGAGGATTGCAACTATCTTTACGGCAATTACAACTGAATTTTACGATTCTTTCGTGAGAGAGTTTTCAATTGAGGCTGATTTTATGAGTGCAGTTGAAATGCACTAGGAAAATACCACTTCGTTCGTCAAAATCGTCGATCCTAGATAATTGTAATTTTATGTGCGTAGATTTTATGGGAGTATAAGCTGTTTGTGCAAAAATAGCAGGAGATTGTTGGGCCGCAATGACGTCAAGTTACTTGAAAGAAAGCAAACAGAATGCCAACCAATTTCAACTGTAATGATTTACAGCGACATAAAGTGGAATTTTGTGCAAGATATTGAGATAGGATGGCGGGGCCGCAACTGCAGCGACAAGTCTCGTACAATGAAACAAGTTCCAGAGCAGTCCGACAGCCAGAACAGAACGACATCTATCGCACAAATAGTTCTGGAAATGGTGGTGGCAATAGTAGTCAACAAGGCAGTAATATTAGTGGTCGGTCAACTTGTCGTGCTGGTGCTAGCAGTAGTGATGCCCTTATTGTTCCTGGTTCACATGTTGAAATCATCGTTGATGCAACGAAATGTAGTAAATCGAAGGACGTTGAACAGGGTAGTAAAAGAGTGCGACACAAAAACCGACCATTTTTTCGGAGATTTCTTAACTATGTAAGGAGCGCCTTTTCTGGAGTTAATTTTTCTTCCTCCAATGGTAATTGTTTTTTTATTCTTTCTAGATTTTTAAATATATACATTCAATGCTATTATAAACGAAATTATTTTTCAATATACCAATTGTCTGCACATAATTTACCAAATGGGAAATTTATCAATTTATAAACATTTTTTTTCTTCTCAGTAATGTTAGAAAAATAAATTTAACATCGCCTTAAATTTCCCGAAATTCCAATAGAAGAAAATCAGCAACGGCTCACAAGTAAAGCAGTTGAAACTATATTAAAAATAACACAAAAAAATACTAAAAGAATTTTAAAAAAAATGATGACACTATATGAATTTCGAAAGTAACTATAAACGACTCTGACATGCAACAGTGAACACAAACACAAGCGAAAATAGTTTCAAAAATTACCAAAATGAATATAATCCAAAAACAAATTGGACAAGTAAAATATGAAAAAATTGAAAAAATGCACTTCATGGAACTTTGTTTTCAGAAATCAAACGTGAAAATTGTTTTCTTTTGTAAATAACCAAAGTATTCAAGATGGGAACGACTAGAGAACAGAAGTGCGAGCTTTTTAAAAAATATAGGATTGTTTCGGTTTCGACGGTCAGACATATTTGAATTCTCGAAGCGTTTAATTTTAACGTGTTCAACAATATTTGTAAATCCTCTTTGAAGTCTTTCTAAAATGTCACCGACAGAAATTACCTTGATATTCCATGGCACTCTAGATTGGGGAGGATTTTTTCATTATTTTTATGATATAGTCGCACTAAGCTGTAAAGTGGTGAACACCTTTTCACCTGAGGCACTATTCTGACAAGTTTCCTGCCAGCATGTAGAGTTGACCGATATGCCATGTATAGAATTTTTCCGAAAATCCTCCAGATTGTAGAAGAAAACATTCTCACGACATTTGCATTGTTCTGTTGGTATTCTGTCTAGCAAAGGAACCCTAGTTGGTCGAAGTTCGCAAAATGTTGAAAAACGAATAAGGTTTTCAGGTTATGAACTTTTCACTGTATCAAATAGGAAGTAGGACTTCCATTCATTTGTTTTAACACCATCATTCTAAATAATTATTTCGCCTCTCTTATCACGTGCCATATATAATATACCTGGACGAATAAAAAACTCTAAAATTCTTCTTTTGGTCTCTTAATTTCTGCATTTGAGAGCACGACCCCTTTCAAGGGATAAGAATTCCTACATCAAAGAGCTAACCTTCTTACAACAGTTTTTTTCTTCCGTGAAGGTGTGCAATGTCGCTAAGACTTTTCTACTTGTCTTTCCGAAAGACTGAGGTAAGATAAGATAAGATAAGAACCTCGCCAAGTTGCTGGACCTGATTTCTAAATTTCTGTTCCCTTTTTTGCTTTCTTTCTTTGCCTGTACAACCTTTTCCTGATCCTCTCTTTCTCTTTAAATTTTGTAAGAGGCCATTTCTGGCCATTCGCAATCAGTTTTTTCTTCGTATTTCGTTGCTGCACCTTTCTCTATACCTGTTAAATTTTCTATTCATGTGGACATCTCTCAATTGAGAGAACATTTAAATGTTTTCTGGAAGTGAATTTCACTTCATAATTTAATTCAATTTTTAATATAAACACCGTTTAATTTTATTTGTATTATAAAATTTACACTTTCCTTATGCGTGTCTGCCTCAACCGACCTTTCACACAAAAAGAAGACTGTTTCTCGTCTCGGCGTGCGCACTAAAGCTCTCCTGGCTGCGTTCGTTCTTTTTTAAACCTTTCTTCGATGGCGCCCGCCGTTATGATTTGAAAAGCCGATTTGACAGCATGGCAATATTACAATGATGCTCTTACATTCTAAGTTTACACTATGGACAAAAATTTTCTTACGCTATAAGTTTACAAATTTAAATGTTTGTGTCCACCAAGTGACTCCATCTTGTGTTGAGTTTGGAAAACATTTCAAATATCTTTTAAAAAACAAAAATTTCAATCAGGTGTGTTTGAATTGTGCTTACATAGCACTTATATTGTGACAAAATATCACAGCATTTTGATATAAAGTAGTGTGATAAAAAATTCTCGATTCACTTAAAAATAAGTACCGAAAGTTTGGTTTTAATTAAAAACAACCTCATGTGTAAAGACCAACAGAGTTTGTTAAATTCAATTAACCTCGAGCAGAATTAATATTAATTCGATTGTAAATGAAAATTCATTTCCATTCGTATGATGCAGCAGCAGGTAAATATCTTTTGATAATCAGGAGAAGCTGCACCAGATGCATGTACATCTGCTTACATGGTTTTAATTGAATATGTGTACAAAAATACTCAATTTATAGAATT